>JAJJWW010002054.1:0-48009 GCA_023531295.1 Papaver armeniacum | reverse complement strand
TTGTGCTTTGTTTCAATTACATGTACAAGCAAGCTGGATGTGGTGGTGGCAGTGCTAATGAAGTAGAGAAACTCGACCTCGCCCGCTAACCGAGATGGGTGGGGACACTTCTTTACTTTTTCGATCTAGACCCCAAAAATCTGGGGTAATCTTATACTGAGTTTGGGAATGGTCAACATGTTTGACTATAATGCAGCGTTGACTAACGGTCAACGACCCAAACACTAAAACGGACAAACTTAGGACCCAAACTCAAAGACATACCAAAATCAACGACCCAAACACTAATTTACTCGAATAATAATTATCTTGAATAATTATTAATATTTAAGATAATTATCCCTTTAATTTAGGATCCTGTATTTATCTCAAACAATATTAATAATTATAAATAAATATTCAAGACTCACGCTTCAATAATAAGCCTGTTTCCAGGTTTCCATAATAAACCCACTGGTTTCCCCTAACAACCCATACTAGGCTTCCATAATAAGCCATGTGGTTCTCACAAGACCCACCGTTTCCACAATAAACCATACTAGGCTTCCACACAAGCCATGTGGTTCTCCACAATAGACCCACCGGTTTCCAATAAACCATAATAGGCTTTCTGACCAATAAGCCAAACCCACCGTTTCAATAAACCCGTACTAGGCTTCCATTAATAATCCATGTGGTCTCCGCAGACCCACCGGTTTCCAAATAAACACCATGGTTCATTCCGAATAGCTTGTGCGGCACGCACGTACACTATTTATATAGGGTACAAACAATGATGTTTCATGTACGGCAGCCCTAGGCCTTGGAGCCACATTTGAAACAGTAGGCTATTGTAATGGTTTAATATGTATTAAAGGACAGACGACAGATCCTCATCATAAGCGGGGTCTTCTAACAGTCGTTAACTCTCTCAGGAGCGAACAACTTGGCCTCAACTACACATGTCCTACTGGGTGCTTCTACTTGTGTTGTGGTTTTGGTTTTGATCCATTGTCACAAGAGTATAAGGCTGTGGTTATTTTTGCTTCAGAAACCAAGGAAGAGTTTGTTTGCATGGTTTTTACGCTGGGAACTAGTTCATGGAGAACGATTACTACTACTACTGCTGAAATCTCACTGCCACCTGGTTCTCCTCCTTTTCGTAACCCAATGTTAACTAGGGTCTCGACAAAAACATCCACCCTCTGCAGCGGCGATCTTTTCTGGAGGGTAACTCATCATAATAGTAGCAGTGAAATGTTGCTCTTGTTTGACCTCCACAGTGAGAAGATTCACTTCATTCGATTCCCAACTGAATGTGCTCTGACCCTGCCTCCTGCGACAGTGAATGAGCATCCATATTTAGTAGTTGATCATCTTCTGGAATTCAAAGGATATCCTTGTATTGCACGTTCTGAGAAGATAACGGTAAGCAAAAGTGATCATAGCGAACATCGCTGTGTTGATAAAAGTAGTTTTTGCTGTTGTTGTTGCAAGGTTCATATGTATATATTAAAGGACAAGGTCAAGCAAGTGTGGATCAAGGGGGAGACTTTCGATGTTGAAATTAAGGATCAGGAAGGTTTACTACCAGCTCCCTTGTGTTGTTACTTTGAAACTACTACTACAAGTGCTATTACCCCTCCTCCTACACATGTATTGGCTTTCTCCAATCAGGTGATACTGTCTTGGTTTAACGGGGAGTCTCTTATAATCTATAATTTGCGAAAGAAACTTCTCGAGGTGGTAGAAGTCTCCAATTCCTTTTCTAAATATTTTTGTAATAAGATGAATCACTTAGGCCGTTGTATTGGCGACGATAATGTTTATCCAGCGGACATGTATTATCAGCTGCGCGCTCAAGTAGAGAACATGCTTCCTCTGAGAACCTTCATTCCTGAAGGAGCTGAAACTAGTACATATAATTGCTATGCTGACTGGGAATGTGCTGAAAAAGAAAAGCCTAGCTTGCTATCTGTGGTGAAGGGAAAAAAGTCAGTAACTATCTATACTTTTGGTTAGTTTGTTTTGTTGTATTATTTGATTCCAGTATTCGGACATATAATTGCTTTGTCCAATATTTAAAATATGAACCACTTTAGAGTTCTGACTTATTAATTCACCTGACTTTGTAATAATTCCTTAACCTCCACGAAGCTTATCCTAATCAATTTGACTTACGTAGAACGAGTACATCTATGTGCACCCCCACTTAACTAGGGGTGCACATTCCTCCCTGCTTTATTGGTTGTACCTAAACTCTGGTTTATTATCTTGTTTATAGATTTTTTAGTTTAATTGTTGGAAATTGCTCCCAACTTCTCCTCTCTCTCCTGCATCTTAATTTTTTTCCCATAAGAAAAGACTAACTGAAATTGGTATTACAACGGACCTAGTATTCTTCTTAGATTTGCAATCAACATAGACAAAACCAACTGAATTGTATCATCCTTTTATTCCTTGATTACCGAAGACAAGAGATTAATTGATCACATCTGTTGATTTACTAAAATCTTATCACTTGAAGGTCAAATGCATAAAACACATTTGGAGTTTCTGATCATTTCCATCAGTAGATCATGCTTAAGTAAACAGATGTCACTTCTTTGGTCTCGTCTTTAATAGTATGATTACTTAAGACGAAGAAATTGTAAATCATGTTTTCATTTTCATCTGTGGATCTTTGGATATAGTATAGATACTACTAGAGTTGATTATAAATCTTCCATTAGATTTTGAAAAAAAGAAAAACGTCCAACATCAAACATAAGAAAAGAGAGGATGTGGTTTTGAGAAGTCATCTTTCATTGATGATGATTGTTTATTATCTTTTTTTTTTTTTTTTTTTTTTGATCGTGATTGTATATTATCAAAAAAAAAAAAGAAACGAAAATGAAAAAGAAGGTTCATTGATGTTTAATACAAGAAGAAAACAAAAATGGCAGTAGTGAATTGATTGTTTTTGTAATTGGTATTTCTTGAGATTATGCGGGGATTTATAGGAGATTTGACGAAACTATGGTCAGTCATGGCTTTGCATTCTCTCTAAGGTACTTTTAGTATTATAGTTTCCATTTTCAATCTTCACCCTTTGTTTCTTCTCAAATCAGAGTGATAATTAATCATACGAATAGATTATCGACTGGTGATAAACTGGATGAAAAATGGACAAATGAATACCAGAGCTTTCTCAAAATGGTTTCTCAAAACTGTGGTTCGGAAATAATACCATCGTCTCCTCTCTTTTTTTTCTTTCTTTTAATGGAGTTTTCACAGAGAAAAGAATTAAAAAGGAGAGAGAAAGCATGATTTCAGGCTCTATTTTTTGGTTTTTCTCTTTCTATGTTTAAGTATTTAACAGTGTAAATAAACCTATTAACTAGAGTTACGGCATATCCAATGACAAAGGGAGGAACGTGCACCCCTGATTAAGCGGGGGTGCACATAGATGCACGGCGCATTTGGCTATACAATTTAACATGTGAAAAGGTGACCACGAGTCGGAGAACGAACATCAGAAAAGAACACTACACCATTTACTTGATTTCCCGATATGATATAAGTTTGTGCGGTGCAGCAGGCTGGCAACATCATAGCTAGAGAGAAGTATAATGCTACAAGACCTATTATAAACGTTGTGGGCGGCGACAATGAGGTTAAGAAATCATCATCTGCATGACGAGGTATCAGGATCCATCCAAACATTTATTTTATTTTTTTTGATCGTGAAAGAAGATTTTATTGAAGAAATAAGAATAGATTACAACTAGACCCAGACACGAGATAACTTTCAGTAGAAAATGCAAGGATTATCGAGATATAATCCAAGATAACTAAAAAAAAATTTCTTACGAAGAGTAAAAAACAAAAGCCAGGGGACACAACCTCAACCAAGCTAGGAAGCCCATTACAAATAAACAAACAAAATTGAACAAAACAGCCCATTAGAGATACCCGGATGGAACTGCCCATCATTGAAGAGAACCCCGAAAACCCCCTAACGAAATAGCATCGCTACCATAGCCGCCGCCAACCACCATATAGACTACCACCGCCATCACCGATTCACCACTCACCACTGCAGCTCTACTTTTGATGACCCTGATTATCATCGAAACCAAACCACTGGCTACGATTAAGAATCGAGATGGGGAAGCCATTTTCATCGGCAAAACCAACACTTTTGTTGGTTAAGCTATGAGATGGCTGCAAGGGATGGTTGTAGGAGATGTAAGAGATTACAGATGAATGTAAGTGATGGGTGTAGGAGATGTATAAGATGTGGTTTAAAAGTGATTGTTTTGATGGAGATTTAATTTACTTTGAGATGTGTGGTCAAGTATGATTTCGATTGGTGAGAGCTAACCTTGCAGATTCAGCATTTTAATGGATGTAGGAGATGTATTAGTATTTCAAACTAAGATGAGGTGAGATATGGGAAGAAGAAAAGGGATATCTTCTTGAATTGAAGATAAATGGGTATGGGAAAACAGAGATTCAATCCATGACTGATGAGAAGCGGAAGCTTACAATGAAAATAAATTGAAATGGATAACTTGAAAAGGATAAATAATCAACCAATTTAGTTTCTTCTACCCTTTGAATAAAGGAAGAACCTAATAATGGAGATTCTTCTCAAATAACTTACAATTTCTACCCAATTAAATTGGAAACTATAAGATTATGAGAGGCATCTAGTTGATACTCTAGAATTAGATAATCTAATTCCCCCTAGAGATAACAATTAGGTTTGAAAGAAGAGAACCTCTCATTCTTCACACAAATGTTCTAAAACTCAAAAAAAACTCCCTACTCTTACCTTATCTCTTCTAATTTATACTAGCACCAAGGGCATATTCGGCATATTCAAAGTATTTCAAAGATAGAAGATAAGTGGTGCTCCAATATTGATACGGGACATCCACAATACATCATCCTCCCCTTCTTTGAACAAATTCGTCCTCGAATTCTTCAAAGCGTATTCTCCATTTTTGCTTGAACTTATTCCTTGTTTGAAGACAATTCTACCTCGACACCTTCCATTGTGGTTACTCACCAAATGTAACATTTTGTGGTCATCGTGGAGAGCATCCCCAAGTAAATGACACACCAAGTATTTCTTCGTTTGTCAATACATCATCCTCCCCTTGTTTGAACAAATTTGTCCACGAATTCTCCAAAGCATATTCTCCATTAGTGCTTGAACTTCTTCCTTGTTTGAATACAATTCTACCTCTACACCTTCCATTGTAGTTACTCACCAAATGTAGCATCTTCTGGTCATAGTTAAGAGCATCCCCAAGTAGTAAAGAAACACCAAGCATTTCTCTCAACCTTACACGAAGACTACAACCATGAAACTTATCTTCAATGAAAGCCCAAATTGGATTCATATATATTGCCTCCCATTTTGTTGTAGCTTGAGTGAAGGCTTGCTTCCTGGTGAGTCGGTTCACATATTTGAAATTTTTCTCGAGATGCTTCTAACATAGCATTTTCCAATTCAATATCATACCTTGGTACATCAAAATCTTTTACTTCACTACCATTAATTACCCCATCAAAATTGAACACAAAGGATTGTATTCTTCTTTCTCTTGGTTCTTACATGATAGAACTTGCTCCATAGTAGTGAAATAATTAAAGATTTGATCCCACATTCATGCCATCTTGATAGATGGAAGATTACCCACTATTTCACTTTCCCCATGACTCAAATAACTATCAAATTTTGGTGGAGACATTTCATCAAACTTCTTGTGGGCAATTTGTTCATCCCTCATATCCACCAACCAAAATTGATACATCTAGTTCACTTACATCATCACAATCATTAGGTAGATTCCTTTCTTGGTTATGGAGACTTACAAGTTTCAATAATATTCTTCACAAATTTCTCCCATTCTTAGATACATATCATCAAACACTTCATGTACAATATTCATTAACACATCATTTGAATGAATCCTACCCAAATTAACTCCTCTTTTTGTAAACCATGGTGAAATCAATATAAGATTCAACAACCCAATTTGAAAACACTATCAAAAGAACATATCAATCAACCCAAAAATACTTGAGAAAGAGATTAGTAGTGTTCACCTCAAAAAAAAAATATCTTCACCAATTACACCTTTTCCCCTTGTGAATCAAACCAAAGCTCTTGATACCAAATGATGAAAGCGAGAAGCTTACAATGAAAATAAATTGAAATGGATAACTTGAAAAGGATAAATAATCAATCAATTTAGTTTCTTCTACCCTTTGAATAAAGGAAGAACCTAATAATGAGATTCTTCTCAAATAACTTACAATTTCTACCCAATTAAATTGGAAACTATAAGATTATGAGAGGCATCTAGTTGATACTCTAGAATTAGATAATCTAATTCCCCCTAGAGATAACAATTAGGTTTGAAAGAAGAGAACCTCTCATTCTTCACACAAATGTTCTAAAACTCAAAAAACTCCCTACTCTTACCTTATCTCTTCTAATTTATCTAGCACCAGGGCATATTCGGCATATTCAAAGTATTTCAAAGATAGAAGATAAGTGGTGCTCCAATATTGATACGGGACATCCACAATACATCAATGACTGAGATATGGAATAGGGGATATCTTCAAATCAGTACATATTGAAGATAGAGATTCAAGCCACGACTGAGATATGGGAAAATGAAAAGGGGATATCTTCAAATCGGTAAATTGAAGATGGAGATTCAATCCATGGACATGGGAAAACGAAATAGAAACTATGAAATAGAAGCATGACGGAGAATCAACAAAACAACGAAATCCTTGCTCGGATCTAGTCTTTGACTAGATCCGAGCAAGACGAAGAGGCGGCGGTTTGTAAAAGTTAGGGAGGGGAAAGAAAGATAGAGAGGGGAAAGAGGAGAGAGGATTTGGAGTGGATCCATCCAAACATAATAGCTGATGTGATCGATGAAAAGAGACCCAAGGATACAACAGACTTCAGAAATGAGTTCGTACGTATGGTATTGAAGGCACCACCAGCAAACATTAGGTGGTTTATTAAGCTGAAAGCGGCTCCTAGCATGCACAGTCTAGCTGCCCTCTTCATCCTCATATTGTTGGGAACCTGCAACAAGAAAAACAAACAAACAGTCTCATATATATCAGAAAAACAGAAAATATCCAAAACAGATTTCCTAAACCATCTCAGCTCAGAGATTTTCCCAACCTGTTGTACCACACCTGAAATAGAGTAGTAATACTAGTACACCGCAAAATTTATATATATTTTTGAATGATAAAGAAAGACATATATAAAAGAGAAGAAGAATGAATGTACATAGGAACTCTTGTTGTATATATGTACTTAACTTTTTTGATATTTTACTCGTGGGCGTAGATCGAGTACTACTTGGCCAATCTAACATTATAGTAACAGTTAAAAAGATCTACATAGAAATCTTGGTAAAAAATCTCTAACCATATATTGCTGTAAAAAGAATCAAAGACTTGCTTTTTTCCTTGAAATAAAGACATGCATGTACTAAGAGTAAGAAGCATGGGCTCAAAATTTATTCTTCTGTTCCCAAATGTGGGTAGAATCCAATATGTTGTACTTAAAAGAGAGTCTGAAAAGTTAAAACCATCCTCATTGTGGACGAACGAAATTTCAGTTTGGAGGAATGAAATTCCAGTTTGAGAAAGGTGGGGTTTGCAATTTGACTAATACCAAATTCATTTCTGTTCTTGGAGGGGAAGATTATAATGGCTCCCTCTCAAACATGGCTAGACTTTGTTCTTTAATTTCTTACCTTTTGAATTATTGAGTTCCATGGCTAGTGCGTATTCGAGTTGGTGCATTCTGGTAGTCAGGTTGATGGAACTAGCTACTACGATGTGGGATTTAGAATTGGAATTAGCTAGAAGGATGAGCGTTGTGGCACGAAAAGCCCTAGTTGAGCTTATTTTCAAGTTTTAGCAGATTTTATACGATGGCATTTCCTTTGATTAGAATAATATATATTTTTTTGAAGCAACATTCTCAGCATTGAATTACAAGTTCTTACAAGTATGAACCAATATAGAGTTCTGACTTATCCATTCACTTGGATTTGTAATAATTCCTTAAGCCTCCCACGAAGCTTTATTATTCTAATCAATTCGCCTATTTGTAGAACGACACATTTGAATATACAGTGTAACCTGTTAAAAAATGAGCACGAGCCCGACCACGAACACCAGAAAAGCCATAATAACAGCAAACACCACTAGTCCACCTTCTTGATTTCCCAATGTGATAACAGTATATGCGGTGCAGTAGGCTGGTAACGTTGTAGCTAGAGAGAAGTATAACGCTGAAATACCTATTACAAAAGTTGGCGGTGGCAATGAGGTAAGGAAATCATCTTCTGCATGACGAGATATCAGGATAAATCCAAACATAATAACTGATGTGATCGATGAGAAGAGACCCAAGGAAACTGCAGACTTCAGAAATGAGTTGGTACGTATGGTATTGAAGGCGGAACCAGCAAACATTAGGGGGCTTATTAAGGTGAAAACGGCCACCACCATGCCTAGTCTAGCTCTCCTCTTCATCCTCTTATTGTTGGGAACCTGCAAAACAAAACGAACGAACAAGCTGAAATACAATCTCATATAGATCAGAAAAACAAAAAATATCCAAAATAGATTGCATACACCATCTCAGATCAGAATATCCGAACCTGTTGTACCACACCTGAAATAGAGTAGTAATACCAGTACAAAGCAAAATTTAGACGAAGAAGAGCAAGCTTTAATAAGCCAGATGAAGAAGACCACTCTTGTTGTATATATGTACTTAACAATTTGATATTTTACTCGTGGGGGTTGATCGAGTACTACGTTTTCAATCTAACATGATCGTAACCGTTAAAAAGAGCTAGATAGAAATCTTGGTGGAAAATCTCTACACATTGCTGTAAAAAAGTATGGGCTCAAAATTTATTCCCCTTTTTTTTCCAAATGCAGGTAGAATCCAATATGTTTTACTTAAAAGAGAGTCTGAAAAGTTAAAACCATCCTCTTCATTGTGTAGGAACGAAATTCCAGTTTCAGTAAAGCATTATTATTGGGGATGGGATCACTGTGTGGTCTTCAATTCATTATGCCAAAAGAAAAATGACATTTTAGTGAATCAGAAACTATTGCCCATAAGTTAACAAACTTGGGACATGAAAACTTTTGTTGAAATGAGCCGAAACAAGAAAGAAAATTGATGGAACGCAGAGATGGATGGTTCTCGATTAATGCAATGCCTTCAATAATATTCCCTAGTTTTAAGTGGTGGAAAGATGTTTAGTTCCTTTTTCCTTTTGAGGAACTCTTCGTCCTACAACTTCACAATTCATAAGAAAGTAGGTTTCGTTGAAGCTTCGGGCATGGGTTTACTTAGATGCTAAATGCATGTAAAACAAAGCATATTGATGATATTGGAGAATGAAAGAACAGTGGGGTTTGCAACTTTTTTTGTTTTGTGAGAAAGGTGGGGCTTGCAATTTGACTAATACCAAATTCATTTCTGTTCTTGGAGGGGAAGAATATAATGGCTCCCTCTCAAATATGGCCAGACATTGTTGTATAATCTCTTATTACCTTTTGAATTATTGATCGTTCCTTGGACCTTAGCTAGTGCGTATTCTCATACCTACCTGAGTTGGTGCATTCTGGTAGTCAGGTTGATGGGTACTAGCTAGCTACTACGATTTGGAATTTAGAATTGGAATAAGCTAGAAGAATGAACGTTGTGGCATGAGAAACCCTAGTTGAGCTTATTTTCAAGTTTTAGCAGACTTAATTCGATGATAACGATCTCTTATCCTTACCATTATGCACGTAAAGTCCATGTAATATGTTGGTAAGACACACTGACACGTATTAATATGTCCAGAAGATTCAATCGTGGTCGGTCTCTTGTTTGGACATCCCAGCGCCTGAAAAATCCAACATAATATGCGCCGGTTCATTCAGAATCCTCCGGACTCATTTTTTAATATCTCGCCAGAAGAGCTAAGAGCGCTGAATGAGCAATCAAGTCGTTTCAGCTCATGTGACAATTTGTAAAATCTTGAGATCCACAATTGGATATAGAATCATCATCTGTCAATTCGGAACCAGGGGATTTTCGGACCTCAGAGATACGTCTAAGGAGACTGATTATTGTGCTCACTGCTGCCGGAGATTTCAGAATCTTGCACTTCACTGGAAGTAAAACGGTCCGGGTCGTGAACTGGAGTACTACAACTCCGAGCCATCAGGAGCCGTAGAAGGAAAGAGTCTCCCTTTTCAAAACTCGCAAGATATCCCAAAAAAGAAAAAGAAAAACAGGTTGTAATTTTCCTTTTTTTTTTTTTTTGAATATGAAATTGTATTAAAGTTAGGAAGAAATAACACGAGGGTACATTGTACCCATAGCATCTGACATTATAATAGGACCAATACACGATGATGTTTTGTGGTCCCAGATTGTTGTGGATAGATTTCCTGTTGTGCTGTCATCCGCTGCTTTGTTTGCTAACCCATCCGCTGCCTGATTTCCTTCCCTGTAAATATGGTTTATGGTGCAATGCGGAATTTGGGCCAATCTAAGCTTGATTTCTGCTATCATATTGTTTAAGTACCAAGGCGGTTCGGCTGTCGAGGTTAAAAACCTTAGAAGATTTTAGAGTCTGTTTGGTGCACATTTGGCCATTCTCGATCTCAGAGCTGTTCTTGACGCTATGAGCATGGCCCAAGTTTTTGCAAGATGAGCGATGTTGTTATCTAGTGGCTGTGAAATTGCTAAGATTGTGATAGCATTTTCGTTTGGCAAATAATTCCCGCTCCTGCCAGGTCTCGGATGTCCTCTGTTTGCTCCATCTGTGTTGATTTTGATCCGATCCGGGTGGGGTTTACTCCATCCTACTAAAATTGTGATTGATTGGGGAATCGATGCATAATGTTTGTAGAAGATTGCATTCACTGGTAGTACTGGGTGGGAGGTTCTGTTGAGCCCAGTGTATTCTGTTGTAGGCGGGTAGCCATTTGGAGAATGTTTGTTGGGTTTGTTTGCTTTTGGTTGTATACGACGTCATTTCTAGCTAGCCAAAGGGACCAGAAGAGAAAGCAGAATGTGGTGGTGGTTTCGTTACCGATTTTAGCCTGAAGAAGTAGGGATATAGATGTTTGTGGGTTTAATGAAGTGGGTATTCCTTGGTGGGTGCTCTGCGAAGTGGAAATCCGGGGAAGCAGTAGGTTCCACGAATCCATAGCGATCGGACAATGTAGCAGGATATGCTTTGCAGTTTCAGGTTCAGAATTGCATTGGGGGCAAAGATTGGAGTTGGCGAGGCGGATGTGATTGAGTAGTTGGAGGGTTGGTAAACCCTCGTTAAGTGCTTTCCACAAGAAAAGCTGTACTTTTGGTGGACATGGGAGCGTCCATAGGAAGTTGGTTGGAGGGGGTGGTGGGTTGTGCTGCAATTGGTCTGAAATGTCTGTTAGGCATTTG
Source organism: Papaver armeniacum (assembly GCA_023531295.1). Classification (NCBI taxonomy): domain Eukaryota; kingdom Viridiplantae; phylum Streptophyta; class Magnoliopsida; order Ranunculales; family Papaveraceae; genus Papaver; species Papaver armeniacum. The sequence continues at coordinate 36,521 of JAJJWW010002054.1, read as the reverse complement.
TATCCTGAAGATGTCGTGTATTTTCCTGATTTTGTGAAGGGCCAGATTATTTTATCTGGCAGGTTCTCATGTGGAAGGTGAAGGTTGACTATTCTTTGCATTGTGTTTGGTGGGAGGATGCTCAGCTTTTCGTGGTTCCAAGACCGGGTTAATGGGTCAATGATATCAGCTACTGATTTTATGGGGTAGCAAAGTGTTGGGTCTATGTTATCAATTGTAATTTTCCTCTGGTATCAAATTAATATTTTCTTTTTTAGAATATCCAAATCAAGAGATTAAACACTTAACTTTCTCATAAAAAAAAGTGTTATCAATTGCAACTGCAACTTCATTTCGATATGCCTTAAACAGTTTAACAAGGTACTTTCGAATAGAGAATTAAAAATACAATTTTAATTCCTTAACCTCCACGAAGCTTATTATTCTAATCTATTCGCCCATTTTCAGAACGGCAAATTTGGATGTACAATTTAACCTGTTCAAAAATGAGCAAGGACCCGCCCACGAACACCATAAACGTCATAATAACAGCAAACAGTACAAATCCACATTAGAGAAATTATAAGTAGGAAAAGTATAACGACAAAAACAGAATCGTCATCTCGTGACATTGGAGCTCTACTACTAAAATCTTCTGACAGTCGTACGTCTTCTGAAGGATTTGCTGCAGTTGTGCAAAACTAAAATAGGGAGACTATATCACTATGTACCAAAAACATGCATGCTATAAAGAAAAAAGAAAAACCTTCCTAAGCTTTTCAATTTTTTTATGCCATATTTATAACGGCTAGCTTGTTAGACTAAGTCTTATGGGGTGCTAGTCTAGCACCTAGATTAGCAGTCAGGACTACTCTTAAGTCTTATGGGAGTGCTAATCTAGCAGCTAGATTAGCAGTCCACGTCAGCCCAACGCTGAACCATTCAACACCTAGCGCTAAACCATTCAGTGCTTCAAATCTCAGCCGTCAGATCAAAAATAAACCCCTCAGCGCTGAACCATTCCGCGAAAAGGTATTTTTTCAAGCGCTGAATCATTCAAACGTAACTATCTAGCATGCTAGTTCACATGCTAGCAACTGGTAGGAGAGAGAACTAGTGTTAACTTTTTTGCTACGCTTTTTTTTTTGAATTGCAACACTTAAGTGCTAATCTAGCACCTCCAATCTAGCCCATAAGACTTAGTCGAGCAAGGGATATGGGAGAAAATATTTGATGGGGGCGTTTTTTGAAGGGGGCATGGGGACAAATGATATATTGACACGTGCATTTGATATCAATGAATAATGTTTCCAAAAATATAAAAGAAGTGTAATTTTGGAGAGAAAATTTGTTTTCTTAAATTTTGTTGGTATTTTTGGAAACAGAATTCATTAAAATAAAATGCATGTGTCAACATATCATTTGTCCCTCATGCCCCCTTCAAAAAACGCCCTTATCATAAATTTTCTCGGGATATGGGGGTTGAGAGTCTCTTTCAAAATGAAAGACTTGGTCAAATTTGATCGAATTAGGTCAAACTACGGGCAGAGGGTAACCCCTTTCATCCCAAAATCAATCAGCTTCTCGTTCATTTGAAGGAGTACCTGAAGATCTTCCCTATACGGATAATGATTAGCCGGTTGAAGAATTAAGAGAAAATACGGCAGATGATTAGTCGTTTAGTAGGAATAAGAAGAAACACGGCGTATTGTTAGCCGTTTGAGAATATTACGGCATTTTGGTCTCGCTCAAAGAAATATTCATTTTCTTATCTTCTTGATAGCTTTGTGCCAATACAAAACCTATTTTTAGGATACACGTGGAGTAATCTGACAGTGTATAGCACTTAGTTCTAGACGGACCATGTTTTTGAACAACGCAAAAACAAAATTCTCTTTTTCTCTCACGGTTTTTTCGGTGGGTCCCGGTGGGCGCGCGGAGAACAGCAAGGGGTCCCGCTTTTGGGGTTGAGTTTCTGTCTGGTTGTTTTGGTATGGTTTAAATTCTCGGTTCACCAAGAATTTTTGTTCCTAACATAACCGTATCCTTCATTTTTTATAGGTTTTACCTATTTGCCACCCACAATTTTCCTAATTGCCACCCACATTAATTGCCACCCCTAATAATCCTATTTACCACCCAAATACATTTTGAAATATCTTAAATCTATAAACCCTAAAAACGCTCATATTCCCTGGTCATCATCTCTTTCTTCCAAAACCGACGCCTCCTTTAATCGCATTTTTCCTGATCTTTTCTTTTTTTGGGTGCATGCTATTGATCGTGTTCTCACATAATGACGATTGATGAATAAAATCGTGTTCATACAATGACGAATAAAATTTGTACAGTCATCAAATTGTGAACAACTATTACTGTGTCGGACAATCTCCTTGGCAACTCCAATTTATTTAGTCGTATATATATGTCTACTGAAATTCAAATTCTGGAGGACGTGTTTTGATTATATGATCAGGAACCTATTTCATCAATAAACTAATTAGTTCCATAATTTATTAACACACCCAGTACTGTCCATTAACACATTCATACTCTGCCCTAGATTTTAATGGCGGAGTCTCTCATAATACTATAGTTTAGAGATTAATCACTTATTTCTTAATGAATTAAATGAAACGAAAAAAGAAATAATTTATTTTGTTTGTAGTATAATTAAACAATATTTTAATTTAGGATTAATAATTTCTTACTTTGTTGATGAAAAAGGAGATTGATGAAGAAGAAGATAAATTATTGAAAATGATGATAAATAAGAGTGATAATGATTATAGTCAAATTTAATTTGACTTTTGTAGGTGGTAAATAGGAAAAGTTTGAATAGAAAAATAGAATTACTTTAGAATTTCCGAGCGGTGGTAGGAAAACTGGGTGGCAAATAGGTGAAACCTTTTTTATATTATGTGAACACGGACAATTATCATGGGTCAACGCAGGAGTATGTTTTCAAGACCGTTTTTTTCTCCATACGACACATTTTTTTTTTTTTTTGGAAATCACATTTCAATTAATTCAAACCAAAATAGTGATTACATGATTGCTTACAAGATTATCAAAAACACCAAAATACAAGATAATCAAAACCCAAATACAAATGATGACACCAATTGCAAATACATCGGGAAGAGAAAGAGCCATGCACCGCAAAGATATCCAATTTTTATACCAATAGTATTGACGAATGATGGTGTGAACCGGAATCAACTCCGACCATTTGAAATAATTATCTTCTTCGATAAGAGATGCTCCAATTAAAATGGAGTAATTTGCCCAAAATCTTGTAGATCCAAACGAATCTGTATGCCCTAAATCCCTCTTGTTTAAGATGAATCCAAAGTGAATCCGAGTAGAATCATTGATGTTCTTGATGAATCTAGAATAGCGAGCCAAGAAACACCATGGAGATTTGAGAGAATCGCTACTAGAGCGAATAGCAAATCGTCCTAAAGACGAAGAAAAGATCGCCCAAATAGCGAAGAACTGTGTCCATAGACACCAAAAACAACAAAAACAAAAATTAAACTACTTTTATTCATAAAAAAAACTAAATATCCTTGCTCAGATCTAGCCCAAAAGGACTAAATCTGAGCAAAAAGAAGAAAAAGTTCTACAGTTTTTTCTCTTTTTTTTCTTAGTAGAGAGAGGAGAGTTCTCCATACGACACTTAATATGCCGCATAGTGTGTTATATCCCTATCCCATAGTGAAATTTTGACTCGATCACCTAGTCCCCATTCATTTCGAAAGGGATAGAGTGTAAAAATACTCTATCCCATAGCCCTTGCTCTAAAGAATTAATTGTAGTACCCATATTGGGAATTCCTTCCATTAAAAAAAAGGGTCCTCCGTGCATTTTTCTTCAACTGGAAGGACGGGAGACCTTTTTTTGTTTTTCTGACATGCATGCGCCTTGTTTCGTCAATGGTTTATTGTTTCTTCGATCATACATGGTCCGGTTAAAGTGGTCCTTTGTGGATTGTTTAGCAATGCCCATTCGAACATACTTATAAGGAATTTTTAGTTAAATAAATATGGAGAGAGAACGAGCGCAAAGTACTCTCTATCTTGACAGAAAGTTTTTCAATGTTTCAATGGAGGTTCTAGGAAACTCAGAAGGAATGAGGCTGGATGAAAGGAAGCGACGAGGTTTTTGTTCTTGGATTCATTTTTCAGTAGATATGGCGTAGTAGTTGGTGGATGTGATTCAAGAATCGATGGAGTTCAACTTCAACAAACGACAGTGGCCAAGGAGGGAGGGAGAAGCATCTTTCTTGGGAGAAGTAAGAGAGAATGATGCAGGGAGATATTTCAAAATTTCTAGAGTTAGAAGAGGTGATGATCCAAGATCTTATGCTCTTTGTGTGCCGTTTGGTGATAATGGCTACTATTTGGGAGTTCTCTGTAAGGAGATACTAAGGGTTTTACAGAGGCATAATCTGAAGAGGAAGGTTGTAAATAATCTACCTTCAAGTACTGATTTTCAAACAACTCTACCAAGGAAGATGGTGAAGGGGGGTGCGTATAGAGGTTTGATTAAGGTGGAGAGTCCAATTCAGTAGACAAGAGTAGATGGTGAGGTGCTGAGACAGAGGAATTGGGGTTCCTTTCTGGATTTGGAAATCATTGATGCACGGGCTGCACAAATAGAGTTGAACCAAAATTATTGGTTGGATCTGTGGAGGCCGAAGAAGATCATAGTGGACAATGTTGTAGTCACTTTATCTCATATGGTGGTGGTCAGAGACAAAGGAAAAAGGCCTGAGATTACTCCAATTGAACATGATATTATCATTCCAATTTAAGCGATGTCAAGATTTGGTAAATGGTTGAAGATTAGAGGAATTCCACACACATTCTGGAGCTATAATTTATTCAAGTCCAATGGTAATTCCTTGGGAGGATTCATGGATATTGCATATAGCACTCTTAGGAAGGAAAGTTTGAAATTCTTCAGGATCAAAGTCAAAGGAGAATTTTCGGGAATCCCGTCAGTATTGATGGTGGAAGATGGTGAACGAAATTGGGCTGTTTCGATTGAATGGGATTACAAATATACTCCTAAAAAGAAGGTTACATTAGAAGATTTTAATAAACTGTTGATTGAGTTTGAAAATAATTCTATTAAAAAAATAGTCACTCCCGCTATTCTTGGGGCTATGTCAATCCGAGTTGAGAATTCTAACTCAGTGAGGTTGACACTGGAGAATCGAGTTGGTGAGGAAAACTCATCATTCAGTCAGAGCTATTTTTTAGGAGGGATGGTGCAGAAGGAGGGACCATCTAGTTCTTTGTCTCCAGGTGTGAACGGTTTGGTTGGAGGGGATATTGTTAAACCTGTGGGATTGAATAATTCGGTTACTTTTGAGAATGCTGGAGGAATAGGTTATCATAATAATCCCATTATTAACACCTGCAATCAATTTCAGCTTTTATATGTGAGTGGAGGTGAAGAAGTGACTGCTACATCAAGGTTGGATTGTATTGACAGTGTGTTGGCTGCTGAGGTTCTGGTGTCAAGGGATGTGGTTGGAAGTGAAGTTGGAGTACCCAAGCATTCTGAGAACCATGTAGCTTTAGTTAGTCATGAGTTCTCAGCACAACAAAACAGTTGTGGGGTTGGCAGAAACGTTGTTGGTGCTGAGACTCAGTTTTTGGATTTTATTGCAGGTGAAAAGGCTTTTTCCTCAGCTGAAGCTGACGGCCTTCAAATGGTGATACATGAAGCAACGTTGAAGGATATTGAGCCGAAGGAACTCTTTCAGATTAAGGAAGATCAAATTGTGATCTAATTGGGGAACTTGTAGAATGTTGATATTGATTCTAGCGAAGTCATTTTCTCTACATCGAAGATGGTCGTTGAATTGTGCTACAACCTTGGAGTAATTGCTAACAAAGATGAGAAAAGGGCTAAAGAAGTCGTTGATGAGATTTTGTTCAAGTACAAGGACATATACAAAGCTCTGGCGGAAGGGAGACAAGTTTAGGATAGTTGTGATTCACTCTTCTCGAATGAGTCGCAAGAGAAAGAAGAAGAAGGTGATGAAGTGAACTCAGGGGAGTTGTGTCTTATTAATGGGAACTAAATTGATTATTTATAACATTAGAGGGTTAAATGCATACAACAAACAAATAGCGGTGAGGGATTTAATTATGGAGCATAAGTGTTTGGTTTGTGCTATTCAGGAGATGAAGTTAGTGAGTATGTCTAGCTAGTTTGTTCGACAACTATGGTTTGACTCGGAGTTTCAGTGGAGTTAATTCCATCTCAAGGAACTGCTGGCAATAGTGGAGGGCTGATAACGATATGGGATAACTCTTTGTTGGAGTTAATAGATAAGAGGTTAGGAGTTAATTCAATCTCTTGTTTATTTCGTTTTCGAAGTACTGGGTATAAATTCATTCACACAAATGTGTACTCTCCTTGTGACTACACTTTGCGTGAGGATTTTTGGAGGGACTTAGTTGAGATCAGGAAATGGTGGCTGAGCCATGGTGTCTTGCAGGTGATGTAAATGCCGTAAGAAGTGATGCGGAGAGGAACAGGGCTGGGGGAGATACTAGGAATATGAGTCTTTTAAATGAATTTATCATGGAGAAGGAACTGATCGATTTACCTCTAAACGGTGGCGCATATACTTGGAGTAACAAACATGACCAGCCGTTACTTTGCAGACTAGATAGATTCTTGGTGTACACTAACTTCGATTCTAAGTTTGTTAATGCTTCTCAAACGGCGTTAGTTAGAACGGTGTCGGATCATAACCCTTTGTTGTTAGACTTAAATCCTGGAGTGAACAATAAATCAAGCTTTAAGATAGATAACCATTAGCTTAAGCATCCTGACTTTGTTGGGAAAGTAGAGATGTGGTGGAATGCGATGGTGTTTGATGGATCGCCTGATTATGTCTTGTTTAGGAAGCTGCAGAACCTGAAATTTTTCACCAAACCATGGAGCAAAGAAGTTTTTGGGAATGTCAGGAATGAGGAAGATGTTCTAACGGAGAAAATTCAGCTTTTAAATCTTGCAGAGGAGTCGACAAGTTTGTCCCATGATCAATTAAGAGAGCGCGCTGATTTGTTGGTTAAACTCGACAATGTTAAGGTGACAAGGGAAAGAATGGCTTACCAAAGAGCAAAAGTACAAGGCTTCAGAGAGGGTGATAAAAATACAAGTTATTTTCATAAAATTGCAAATGCTAAAAGGAGAAGAAATTACATAACTAAGTTGGAGGTGTATTTAATCAAGAGGTGATTAAGAAGGAACTACAACAGTATTACACTACCATTTTTACGGCTAAGGATCCTGTTACTCCTTCTTTTGAAAACATGGTTTTTAAAAACATTGATGCAGTTCATCAAGAGTGGTTAGAACGCCCTTTTGAAGAGGAGGAAGTGTTGAGTGCTATTAAGAGGTGTGGTGCTAACAAAGCACCAGTGCCAGATGGCTATAGAATGGAGTTCTTTAAAGCTTGTTGGGGTTTTTTGAAAGGTAGAAGTTATGGCAGCTATCAATGAATTCCATGGAAAGGAGAAAGGGGATTGGAGACTGAATACGGCTTTCATGAAACTAATAACCAAAAAGGAGGACTCAACAACAGTTAAATATTTTAGACCTTTGAGTCTAATTGGCAGTTTTTATAAGATTATTTCGAAGCTTCTTGCGGAGAGGATCAAGATTGTGATTCCTAGCTTGATTTCAAGTGCTCAAGGTGCTTTCATCAAGAATAAGCAAATTCTGGATGGTATTCTCATAGATAATGAGTGTATTGACACTAGAATAAGACAGAAGAAGCCGGGGATTTTATGTAAGATAGTGTTTATGGGTAAAGATCGTTTCTGCTGATTTCGGTAATTTCGGTGGGTGAGTGAGAAACTGGTTCAAACCCTAAACAAATGTCTTTGCACGTGAGCACTTTATAGATTCGAGATCAATCAGTACAAGTCCGGCCTAAACCAAGAAATGGCCGTTCCGGACTTGCTTCGGTCACAAAGTGGAGGAGAAGGGTTGATTTGGGGAGGGAAGCAAAGAAAGGTGTTGAGGAGAGTAGTATCTCGACTTGTATCAGAAAGTGAAAGCTTAGGAAGCTTGCAAGAGATGAAAGCTTTTTTTAGAGCTTGCAAAGTTGCCTTTTACGAGAGTGTAAGTGTAGTATATTTCTCCGACCGAGACTTGTTGTCCGGTGGAAATAGGTAAGACCTATTTATACAAGTCGAGATTGAAACGTACCACGGCCTCATGAAGGAAGAGAGTAAAGGGTAAAATAATGGGAGGAGGTGGTAACCGCATGGTTTAATGGGTGAAAACGTTTTCACCATTATTTCCTCTTTAATTGACCGCTTTATTCCTATTCACGCTTTCTTAATTGTGAGCGTAGTGTACGCTGCATGCTGTGACCGCCAAACCAAAACCCTAAAGAAGCATCCCCCAGTTTTGTGTTGATATCTCGTTGGTTGCGCCTTGAGTGCAAGTGGTGCTGCTAATGGCGCGTGTGGCATGTGCCAATGGCATGTACGGCCATGTTGACCTAGTTGCAAGTCTTGCAAGCCTAGGGCGCTATATTTGGCGTGTGCCAATGGCATAGCGGCTTGGAATATGGCTTGCGGCACGTGTTGGCATGTGCCAATGGCATGTGCGGCCATGTTGACCTAGTTGCAAGTTTTGCAAGCCTAGGGCGCTATATTTGGCGTGTGCCAATGGCATAGCGACTTGGAATATGGCTTGCGGCACGTATTGTCATGTGCCAATGGCATGTGCGGCCATGTTGACCTAGTTGCAAGTCTTGCAAGCCTAGGGCTCTATATTTGGCGTGTGCCAATGGCATAGCGACTTGGAATATGGCTTGCGGCACGTATTGGCATGTGCCAATGGCATGTGCGGCCATGTTGACCTAGTTACATGTCTTGCAAGCCTAGGGCGCTATATGGCGTGTGCCAATGGCATAGCGACTTGGAATATGGCTTGCGGCACGTATTGGCATGTGCCAATGGCATGTGCGGCCATGTTGACCTAGTTGCAAGTCTTGCAAGCCTAGGGCGCTATATTTGGCGTGTGCCAATGGCATAGCGACTTGGAATATGGCTTGCGGCACGTATTGGCATGTGCCAATGGCATGTGCGGCCATGTTGACCTAGTTGCAAGTCTTGCAAGCCTAGGGCGCTATATTTGGCGTGTGCCAATGGCATAGCGACTTGGAATATGGCTTGCGGCACGTATTGGCATGTGCCAATGGCATGTGCGGCCATGTTGACCTAGTTGCAAGTCTTGCAAGCCTAGGGCGCTATATTTGGCGTGTGCCAAAGGCATAGCGGCTTGGAGATTTGGCATTGTTGCCATGGTGTGCATTATGCGGCTTGGTTTGGCATTGTTGTCAATGATGCGCAGAGTGCGGCTTGGTTTGGCATTGTTGCCATGGTGCGCAGAGTGCGGCTTGGTTTGGCATGGTTGCCATGATGCACAGAGTGCGGCTTGGTTTGGCATGGTTGCCATGGTGCGCGAGTGCGGCTTGGTTTGGCATTGCTGCCATGGTGCGCAGAGTGCGACTTGGTTTGGCATGGTTGCCATGGTGCGCAGTGCGGCTTGGTTTGGCATTCTTTGCCATGGTGCGCAGAGTGCGGCTTGGTTTTGGAATTAGGGTTACGTGTTGAAAACCCTAATCTGGTATTTTGAAAAAATACCCCTATTAATTATTTACACACGAGTTAAATGCTCTTAGTTAATGTGTTGTGGGTAACACTAGGTCATGGGGTTTTACGATTTTACCCCTTGTCTAAAAACCACCATCAACATTAAGTCCCCAGCTAGCTCGGAGCAGGGGCTTTGTTGCGAGGTAAGCATAAGATGGTGACAAACTATTAACAACAAAACCGTAAAGAAAATTGAAAGAGGCTTGTCGACCTTTTATAAATAGGATTTGGAATCCTTGCCTCTCGGGAGTTTTGCACAAATCGGGAGGCTGGCACAATTGGTGGGGCCGGTGCGGCTTGGGCGATGTTGGGAAGTTGGCGTGAGTTGGGAAGCGAGTGTGCTAGGCGGGTGAGACCAGGCGCAATGTGGAAGCTAGGCGTGCGTGCTTGCGGGCGTGACTTAGGAAATTCCGTGTCTTTGGCCAGTGGGGGGCGCAATGTGGAAGTCTGTGCGTGCTTGCGGGCGTGACCGATGTAAACAAGGAGGGAGTTTCTTCCGATAACAAATTTTCCTTATCTTGCTTTCCTTCACGTGCGGCTTCAATTAGGGCATTATTCATGCTAAAATGGAAGCGTTATGTCCCTCATTGCTTCCTTTCCCTTTTTTAAGATTAGTATTTATACCCAAAATAATTGCATCGTCTCCTCGTTTGAGAAAAGGGTTCTTCTTGTCGAGTTTCTTTCTTTGTCATGTCGCACGAGACGAATCATCTCCTAACCAAACAAGTTCTCCAAGTGAAGGCGCGAGGTCTAATTCTTGCAAAAGCACCCCAACCGGGGTCATTCGGGCTAAGAAGATCATACTTGGGTATGTTTTCGTATTCTTCTCTGCTCGCGTTATCCTCTTTTATATGTGCATAGATATGGTAGAACCGGGTCATCATTTTTTATCTTTTGCAGTGTGTGATGGGACCCTCCAGGGATGGCTGCGCTTTTAACTCTTCAGAGAAGGATTTCAGACTTGGTGAAGATCGGTCTTCTTCTCTTGTGGAGGCATTGGTTGGGGCCGAGTCTCCATTCCACGAAGCTAGTGAAATCATTAAGGACCTCCCTTCCATCTATCCCCATGAAAAACGCAGTGCATATTCGGACTTTCTTGGGCTCGGTGAGCATGGAGGAGTGCGCCATGACTCTTGACCACGATGTGGATGAATCAAAAAACTTTCTCCGAAGTGTCGGCGAGAAAACCTTTGAAGGTTCATATGATGGCAGCGAAATAGCCTTTGAAGTTGATGCCAAAGGTGTTGTTGGCGATACTGGAGGAGTTATGGTGGCGTATCTTTGGAATAGTCGTCGGGGGAGGACATGCTGCTTTCTTCTTTGTGGCTACTTCGGGATGGGATGTTGAGGTTTTTTTGCTAAAACCGTTGAATGGAACCTTTGTTGCCCGGAAGGATTCTTTGGGGAAGTGTTTGAAGATAGCTTTGCCCGAGGGGACTTGTGCTCCATCCTTCGAGGGCTAGTTCCTCCCTTTTGTTATTTCATTGTTGCTTAGTTCCCTTGATGCCTCCCTTTTTTTTTTAGTAAACTCATCTTTTCCTTCTTCTTCATCAAGAAACATTTTGCTTCATATATATTTTTTTTGGAAGAGATGGCTCTGCAGAAGGGGTTTTACGGGTTTATCGATGTATTTCTCTGATATCTGGAGAATTTGCTTGGAAAGAGCTGTATATATTTATTTATTTTTTGAATGGAAGGGAATCCCCAGGGAGAAATACAAACGGTGTATTCATCTTGGGGGAGTACAACTACTAAGAGGAATTGTTAAAGGGAATACTGAAAAAGAAAAGGAGTAAATGGGAAGTACAACCCCCCCTTTTTATGGATTGGATTCCTTGAGCCATCGCGAGTGAATTATCACGCCTTCGGTGTGTGGTCAATTGATGAGCTTGCAATATCCTCCCAAAAGGGTATCCGCAACCAGATCTGGCTCGTCTTCTCATTCACCGGGCAAATCCATTTTTACTTTGTCATCTTCCCAACTTGAAACGTGCTTCCTTTGACCACTACATCCCCAATTGAAAACGGGTTCGGGCGTCGTGCGACTTGTTTGAGTCTTGGCTTCGTTGGCTTCAATCGAAGTTTCCAAGCTTCTTGCAAAGTGTTCAAATGGTCCAGCCTCCCATTCGCATTTCTTGACGGCGTTCGTGCGATGTCGCGCAGGAGTCCCCATGACGGAAAGGGGAAGGAAAGACTGGTTGCGAAAAAGGTTGCTTGGTCGGACTTACTTGCATTTGAAAACCATGAACTAGCGCCAACGAGTCTTCTCCGGATGTCTGGGTTTCTTCAATAGTTTGTTGATGCGATAACCAGTGGGATGATTTGTTGGAATTTCCTTCGGGCGTGGACATTGGCGGAGGGCGCACATCCAATTTTGCTTTGTTGTCAAGCACCCATAAACGTCCCAATATCATGTCGTGATCTAGTTCTTTGACAATATGGAATTTGCTATGTGTTATAGCGTCTCCCATCTCGATCTCTAAGTTGATGTAGCCATGCGCGTTCAAAGCTTCTCCTCTCAAGTCTTTAATCACGGACGGGGAATAGGTAGCGTCTTGTTTTGTAAATCCTGCTTGCCTTGATGTCTTGAAAGTAATGATGTTGTGGTAGGAGGCCGTGTCGATGAGAGTGTCGTCAAATTCGTTACCTCTTAAACGGGACGTGGTCAGCAGTCCCCAGTTCTTTGGTTCGCCTGTTTGGGAAGCTTGGGCCCTTGGCGTGGATTCCGAGGAGAGAAAAAGCCGTTTGCTTAGGATACAACACGATTGAGAGATGCGAAAATATCTTGGCGCTTGAACCTTGGAAAGATAGAGAATTTCGCATACATGTCGCATCATGGATTGTACGGTCTCGTGTACGGAGTCCCCGGAGGAACCGCAGTTTCTTATTGGTAGTGGGTCTCGATGCACTCTTTCGTCTCCTAGTTGGAGTTCTCCCGCTTCTATCCTTTCTTTGAAAATATGCTTGATCTGTTGCAATCGCTAGTCGGGTGGTGAAACGAACCTGTGGTAATGGCGGTATTTGGGGTTCGCCATCTCGGCCTCGGTTGGTGGCCGTCCCGAGTGGTGGCAATCGATGACATCATCTTGAACCCAGGCTTCTAGGAGGTCAATCACCTCCTCGATGGGGAATGGGAAATCAAGGGTATTTCCTTCGGTCTCACGATCTTTGCCACAGGAGTTTTAGTGACGATCTTTCGTTGAGAGGGTTCCCGTTGTGTGCCGGCGCTTCACGTTTCGGCTGGTGGCTCGTAGTTGCGGCTTTCCTTTTTCCCCTTTCGTTTACTATGTTCACGGAGGATGAGCCGGCATTAAATTGTTTGTTGATGAGGCGTCTACTCCCGCGGGTTTCGCGCGTGTCTTCGGTTCGAGTTGGCCTAGTTCTTTCCAGTTAATGTCTTTGTGTCTTTGTTGTTGCGAGATCGTGCAGCGGCTTCATGGAGTTCGGAGAACGTTTGGAAACGCAAGTTTTCTAGCGGGCGCGGTAGATGGAACCATACCATTGATGCATGCGTTCACTGGTTGTTGCTCGGTCACGTTTGGGTCGTGACAGATCGAGTGCTTGAACCACGAACCTTTTGACGAAATCATTCGGATGTTCGTTATCCCACTGGTACATTCTTCCGAGGTCCGAAAAGGTAACTTGTTCGAGACACGAAGAAGTATTTCTTGTAAAACGCAGTGACCATGCTACTCCGGTTGGGAATGCTTGCTCGGTCGGATCTTTGTTGTACCATGTATACGCCCTTCCGGTAGAAGTGATTTTGAGAATTCCCTTAAACGAAGAACGTGATTATATTCATGTTCACCTAGGGATTCCAGAAACGAGAAACATGCTCACGTGCATTCCGGTACCATCGTACGGGATAAATTGAGGAGAAGAGTACCCCCTTGGGAGAGGGATTCTCGTATTTCGGATGGGTAAGGGGTTGGTGATGATGCACGTCCAACTCATCATTCTTGATTTGGTTGCGAGAGGAGTTGTTCCAAATCTTCTCTAGTGACAAAGTTGGGTGGCTGATTTCTTTCCAATGGGATCCTAGTGCGAGTTTCCTCATCCATGGAGGCGTGCTCCGCCGAGGTGCTTGGCGTCGGGGTTGTTGGAGACGTTCCTAAATGACTCGGAGGCGCGACTCACGTGGTAGTCGTTACGTCGAGGTCTTGAGAAAGATGAGTACCTCCTTACGTGTTGAAACCATATCATGCCGGACTCTGCGAGCATCTCTTGTCGTTCCATCGGATCGATGGTGACGTAAGGGCGACTTCCTCTTGTCCCTCCCCGGTTTCTCGTCCGTTGGCGGGGTAGTTGGGATCTTGGTCGTGGACGGTAGCGCCATGCTAGACGAAGCATTTGGGGTCGTGGCGGCGCTCTAGCCACAGTGATCGGTGGCGCGACACCCAAAAAGATATTTTCGTTCCGTGATTGGAGGGTTGTGCGGGAGACGCTAGAGGAGGCAGCGGCTCAGCCCCGGTGATTGGCGGTGTTACACTTGAGGGAGTGCATTCGATCTTTCTCGTTGTCGGCCGGTGACGTAACAACGTTATTGGGAGAGATGCTACATTCGGGGTGCGTTCTGTCTGGGTGTTCTCGGCAGCCGCTCGGACTTGAGTTCCACCATGTTGAGATTTGACGTTCGGGAAACGAAATCAGGAGTCGGAGTTGGTATTGTAACAGATAGATCAATCCTCCCGCTGTGGTCGCCAATTGTTTATGGGTAAAGATCGTTTCTGCTGATTTCGGTAATTTCGGTGAGTGAGTGAGAAACTGGTTCAAACCCTAAACAAATGTGCTGCACGTGAGCACTTTATAGATTCGAGCTATCAATCTGTACAAGTCCGGCCTAAACCAAGAAATGGCCGTTCCAGACTTGCTTCGGTCACAAAGTGGAGGAAAGGGTTGATTTGGGGAGGGAAGCAAAGAAAGGTGTTGAGGAGAGTAGTATCTCAACTTGTATCAGAAAGTGAAAGCTTAGGAAAGCTTGCAAGAGATGAAAGCTTTTTAGGAGAGCTTGCAAAGTTGCCTTTACGAGAGTGTAGGTGTAGTATATTTCTCCTGACCGAGACTTGTTGTCTGGTGGAAATAGGTAAGACCTATTTATACAAGTCGAGATTGAAACGTACCCTGGCCTCATGAAGGAAGAGAGTAAAGGGTAAAATAATGGGAGGAGGTGGTAACCGCATGATTTAATGGGTGAAAACGTTTTTCACCATTATTTCCTCTTTTATTTGACCGCTTTATTCCTATTCACGCTTTCTTAATTGTGAGCATAGTGTACGCTGCATCTTTGTGACCGCCAAACCAAAACCCTAAAGAACCATCCCCAGTTTTGTGTTGATATCTCGTTGGTTGCGCCTTGAGTGCAAGTGGTGCTGCTAATGGCGCGTGTGGCATGTGCCAATGGCATGTACGACCATGTTGACCTAGTTGCAAGTCTTGCAAGCCTAGGGCGCTATATTTGGCGTGTGCCAATGGCATAGCGGCTTGGAATATGGCTTGCGGCACGTGTTGGCATGTGCGGCCATGTTGACCTAGTTGCAAGTTTTGCAAGCCTAGGGCGCTATATTTGGCGTGTGCCAATGGCATAGCGGCTTGGAATATGGCTTGCGGCACGTGTTGGCATGTGCGGCCATGTTGACCTAGTTACAAGTTTTGCAAGCCTAGGGCGCTATATTTGGCGTGTGCCAATGGCATAGCGACTTGGAATATGGCTTGCGGCACGTATTGGCATGTGCGGCCATGTTGACCTAGTTACAAGTTTTGCAAGCCTAGGCGCTATATTTGGCGTGTGCCAATGGCATAGCGACTTGGAATATGGCTTGCGGCACGTATTGGCATGTGCCAATGGCATGTGCGCCATGTTGACCTAGTTGCAAGTCTTGCAAGCCTAGGCGCTATATTTGGCGTGTGCCAATGGCATAGCGACTTGGAATATGGCTTGCGGCACGTATTGGCATGTGCCAATGGCATGTGCGGCCATGTTGACCTAGTTGCAAGTCTTGCAAGCCTAGGGCGCTATATTTGGCGTGTGCCAATGGCATAGCGACTTGGAATATGGCTTGCGGCACGTATTGGCATGTGCCAATGGCATGTGCGGCCATGTTGACCTAGTTGCAAGTCTTGCAAGCCTAGGGCGCTATATTTGGCGTGTGCCAATGGCATAGCGACTTGGAATATGGTTTGCGGCACGTATTGGCATGTGCCAATGGCATGTGCGGCCATGTTGACCTAGTTGCAAGTCTTGCAAGCCTAGGGCGCTATATTTGGCGTGTGCCAATGGCATAGCGACTTGGAATATGGCTTGCGGCACGTATTGGCATGTGCAATGGCATGTGAGGCCATGTTGACCTAGTTGCAAGTCTTGCAAGCCTAGGGCGCTATATTTGGCGTGTGCCAATGGCATAGCGACTTGGAATATGGCTTGCGGCACGTATTGGCATTGCAATGGCATGTGCGGCCATGTTGACCTAGTTGCAAGTCTTGCAAGCCTAGGGCGCTATATTTGGCGTGTGCCAAAGGCATAGCGGCTTGGAGATTTGGCATTGTTGCCATGGTGTGCAGTATGCGGCTTGGTTTGGCATTGTTGTCAATGATGCGTAGAGTGCGGCTTGGTTTGGCATGGTTGCCATGGTGCGCAGAGTGCGGCTTGGTTTGGCATGGTTGCCATGATGCGCAGAGTGCGGCTTGGTTTGGCATGATTGCCATGGTGCGCAGAGTGCGGCTTGGTTTGGCATTGCTGCCATGGTGCGCAGAGTGCGGCTTGGTTTGGCATGGTTGCCATGGTGCGCGAGAGTGCGGCTTGGTTTGGCATTCTTTTGCCATGGTGCGCGCGAGTGCGGCTTGGTTTGGCATGGTTGCCATGGTGCGCAGAGTGCGGCTTGGTTTGGCATTGTTGCCAGGGTGCGCGAGTGCGGCGTGGTTTGGCATGGTTGCCATGGTGCGCAGAGTGCGGCTTGGTTTGGCATTGCTTTGCCATGGTGCGCGAGTGCGGCTTGGTTTGGCATGGTTGCCATGGTGCGCGAGTGCGGCTTGGTTTGGCATTCTTTGCCATGGTGCGCAGAGTGCGGCTTGGTTTTGGAATTAGGGTTACGTGTTTGAAAACCCTAATGCGGTATTTTGAAAAAATACCCCTATTAATTATTTACACCGAGTTAAATGCTCTTAGTTAATGTGTTGTGGGTAACACTAGGTCATGGGGTTTTACGATTTTACCCCTTGTCTAAAAACCACCATCAACAGATAGACATGGAGAAGGCCTTTGATAATGTTAATTGGCCTTCCCTATTTAATATCTTAAAGAAGAATGGTTTTGGTATGAAGTGGATAAGTTGGGTTGAATGGTGTGTGAAAGGAGCGCAGTTTTCTCTTTTAGTTAATGGTGAAGCTACGAGCTTGATAAGGCCAACTAAAGGAATAAGGCAAGGTGATCCATTATCGCCATTCCTATTTCTTTTAGTAGTGGAGGTTCTTTCGATGTTGCTTAATGAATCAATGAGAGACAACAAGATTGGTGGTTTTCAGGTTGTAGAGGGTGGAACGGCGGTATCTCATCTGCAGTTTGCAGATGATACAATTATAATGATAAATGCCACAAGGGTGGAGATTAGGAAGCTATTGGTTATTTTGTTAATGTTTGAGGTGTTGACTGTCTTGAAGTTGAATTTAGAGAAGAGCTCGATGACAAGCATAGGAGCTAATGATTTGGTGGAGGAGTTAGCAATGGAGTTAGGTTGTAAGATTAATTATTTACCTATCACGTATTTAGGTATGCCAATTGGAGCTTGCAAGAGAAGTGCGGCCATCTGGGAGGTGGTAATAGATAGGATGAAGAAAAAACTGGCACCTTGGAAACGGAAATTTCTCAACAAAGCAGGTAGAGTAACTCTTATCAGAAGTTCTCTAGAGATTATTGCAACATATTTTCTTTCGGTTTATTATCTACTGGTTTCAGTTGAGAAGCAGTTGAACAGTATAATGCGCAAATTTCTTTGGGGTGAGGATGGTGAAACTAAGAAGATGAGCTGGGTATCTTGGAAAAGGGTTTGTAAGTCAAAGAGAAAATGAGGTTTAGGTATACGAAATTTGAGAAGGGTAAATAGATCTTTATTGGCAAAGTGGCATGGGAGATATTCAAGAGAAAAAACAGCCTCGTGGAGGAAGATAATGTGCGAAAAAACAAAATCTGATGCCTCTTATTTAGTTCCCTTGCAGGTCACGGAATCTATGGGCCGAAGTATTTGGTACGGTATTTTGCAGGCTAATAAAGACTTTTATGATGCTGTGAGTATTAGAGTGCAAAATGGGAATTCTGTCAGGTTTTGGCATGATTGGTGGATTGAAAAGAGATCTCTAAAGGATAAATATCCCAGACTCTATAAGATTTGCAAACAGAAGCATGAATCGATAGCTAATATGAAAAAAGGGTTTGGAACTTTGAGTTTGATAGAGAACTGAATGCAGCCGAGAGAATTGATTTGCTGGAGATAAAATATGATATAAGAAACGTGAATATGGTGCAGGATTTGGAGGATGAAATCGATGGTGTTTGTACTGCTAAAGCTTTTTATACAAAGTTGGAAGAGATTGATGAAGACTGGGAGTTTGCTCAATTAGCGCACAGTAAAATCGCGCCTCCTAAAGTGCTATTTCTCATATGGGCTGCACTTCACAAATCTGTTCCTATTAGATATATGCTGCAACACAGGGGCGTGACAGTGAATTCGACTTTATGTTTGTACAGCAACAAGGAGGAGGAGACTCTTGATCACATGCTCTTACACTGCAACTGGGTGAAGGGGATATGGGAATATTTCATGGCTTCTGCTCAGGTTATTTGGGTTTTTAATCCACAGTTCGATGCTTGTTTAAAAACCTGGAAGAGCATGCTCTTAGGAGGAGTAAAGTGTGGGAACTGATTCCCTTTGCAATTTGTTGGGAGATATGGCTTGAAAGGAACAGCAGGGTTCATGGTGGAAGAGCAAAATCTAAGGAGGAGTTGCTTTATGCTGTGAAGTTAGATATTGCCCTTTGGAGTTCAGACACTGAGATTTTCAAGCACTATTCTTCAGCTCAATTGTTGTTTCAATGGGAAGAGATCATGGCTCTAAGATAAATCTTTGTATTTTAGTTTGATGGTGGGAGTTAACCTCCTTGTATATAGCCTTTGTACATATTTTTTCTCTTTTAATACAACCTTTCCCATTCAAAAAAAAAAAACATACTTATTTAACTTCAAAAAGAAAAGAAAAAGCAGCAAAACGTTATGTCAAACTCAGAACTCCGCACCTCCAAATAAAATAAAATAAATACAGTGATACACAGTATGCCAACATAGAAGAGACTTCAATCACTTCATCGTTATGTCAGCTCTGCATATAGGGCATGTTTTCCGGTCTCCGGATTCCAACCATTCATTAATGCAATTGAGATGGAAAGAGTGTTTACACTTCTTAAGCATACATATTTTGTTACTATTATCTCCATTCTCTGGTCCTAAATCCTCCAAACATATGCGGCAGTCTGCCAACACATATTTCTTTTTTCTTCTGAGAATAATATCCTTGATAATGAAAAGAGGGGTACAACAACATACTTGATCTCTATAATCGGAAGGTTGAGCCCTTTGCTGAGTACCACTGTGTGATTGCCCGACATCATCCCCAATAGTAGAATCTACAGTTGCGGAAACGATTTCGTGTTGATAAGCAGCATATGAATCATAATATCTTTGTAGTTGTACTTGATGTAAAGGAGGTGGTTCCTCCAGCCGAAGAAATAGAAGATCATACATGCTGCTACCAAGATTTCCAAAGATGAAACTACATATGCTGGAAATATAAAACAGTACAAAGGCGAGAATATGCAACACAACCGGCATACAGTACTGGCTGATCGTCAACCAGAGATAAAAAAGTACGAGAACTTTAAAAGCGAAATACGCCTC
Organism: Papaver armeniacum; assembly: GCA_023531295.1. Classification (NCBI taxonomy): domain Eukaryota; kingdom Viridiplantae; phylum Streptophyta; class Magnoliopsida; order Ranunculales; family Papaveraceae; genus Papaver; species Papaver armeniacum. The sequence goes on along the minus strand of JAJJWW010002054.1, from coordinate 16,901 downwards.
TGACAACATATGCATTTCGACTATACAATTAAGTTTAGAATCTTTAGATAGAGACTTTAGTAGGAAATATGCAGAGAGGTTTGCTGCAGTTGCAAAACCATATAGCTATACAGTATACACCAAAAATAAGCGTGCTATACTGGGAAAGGAAGCTCTTCGTAATCTCTTGAGAATTTTTATGCCATATTTAGAAAGGCTAACTATGGTCCTCGGCAAGTCACTTATGAGTTTGAGGAGAAATCCATCTTTATTTACTTATGAATTATGCAAGATTTTTTTTTTTTTTTTTGATCGGTGAATTATGCAAGACTTTACCATACACTATATAAGCTGATCCAGATGGACTAGTCAAGTATATTAATTCAATTTCCCATACTTTGAGCCTTTCCGTCCAAAGCTAGTCAAGCATAAAATTAAAGGAGTAATGATTCTGAAACGAGAGAGATAAGAACTAAGTAGGCGCCAACTGGGAACTTTGATTTCATTTATTAAGTACTAATCGAAAATTTATTAGTGGCATAATTTTATAACTTAAAAAAAAAAAATCTGAATTGTGTAAGCGCTAAACAAACTATAATAGAACAAAGGTTATAAAACCACTGTCGCTCGAGCTTAATCAGGAGATCATCGATCAACAACTTTTAACTTTTTATGGTTGAAGGATTTTAACTCTGCAAATAAAAAAATAATCCATGGAAATATGAAAAGTATGGTTACACCTTTTAATCATACATAAATGATTACACCTTTTTAGGATGTTTCTAGGCTACTCCAAGCAGGCAAGTATCACTTTTTTGGCATGCGTTATAATTTCATCAATGGAAATCGGGATTCAAATACTGATCATCATATGGTTAAAATGGCCATTTGTGGATTACTTGATGCAAAAATTTAGAGAGCTCTTAGCTAAAAATTTAATCTACTTAGTATTGAACGTTGTTGTTTCTTGTAGACTCATTACTGAAACAAAGGAACAATAGAAATTTATGTAATTGCATGCATGGCTTGTTCTTACAAACCTATCATTAATAAGAAAAGAGAAAGAAGCAAAATTTTACGTCAAACTCACAACTGCTCAATTTCGAAAAAAACAACATATAAGAGCTATGTTGTAAAAGGCGAGCGCCTTTGGCGCTTAAGCGCAGGTCTAACGCCTAGCCAAAAAAGGCGCTAAGGCGCCAAAATATACCTTCACCTGTTGTTTTCTAAATCTTGGGCGTTCTAGGCGCTCGCCTTAGGCGCCAAAGGCGCTAGGGGCTGGGCTTGGCGCCTCGCCTTGCCTAGCGCCTTTTACAACATAGTATAAGAGACTTCATCGTTGAAGGACGTCTGCATATAGGACATGTTTCCGAATCTCCGGATACCAACCATTGCCGGATGCACTTGAGATGGAAAGTGTGTTTGCACTCCCTAAGCTTACATATTTTTTTACCTGGTAATAAATACTCCAAACATATAGCGCACTCTGCCAACCCATCTACCCGTACTGTCTTCTTCTTTTTCTTGATCAACAGAGAACGAATAATTGATTTAATCATAAAAAGAGGGGTACAACCGCATGCGTGATCTCTATTATCCAAAGGTGGAGCTCTTTGTTGAGTATTCCTCAAAGAAGTTAATTCTACATTGTTGTTACTACTAGTTGTTCTTCCACTGAATGATTGCTCAACATCATCCTCAATATTATCGTTCACAGTTCTGATAATGGTTTCGTGTTGATACTGATATGGATTAAAATAATATCTTCCTGTTGCACCCGGTCGATGAGGAAGAAGCATAAATTGTTGTTCTACTCTTGGTAAACGTGGTGGTTTGTCCCCCTCCTCCCAAATTGGTTTGTCCCCCTCCTCCCAAACAAATAAAAGATGGCACAAACTGCAAAGACTTCTACAGATGAAACAGCATACACTGGAAATATGGAACAGTATGAAGTCCAGAATATGAACCACAACCAGCATGCATATGGAGACCATAAGAACAAAGACAAAAACACTCATCGAAGCTAAAAGGGAGATTTGCTGCACTTGAGAATTACGTTTAGGATGCAGGGAGATTTGCTGCACTTGTAAAATCAAAGCTAAAAGGAAGTCCATACAGATGCCAAAAATATGCATGCTACATTGGAAAAGGAAAACCTACCTGATAAAATTTTGTATGCCATATTTAGAACAGCTAATTAAAGAGTTGTAGTACCTATTCGGGAAATAAACAGAACTTTACACGGCTTAAAAAACATAGGACCACCCGCCTGTAGGTCAAAACAAACTTACGCAGCTAAGATCGCAAACCACAATCTATAAGATGTTTATCATTGAATAATGCCTACTCTGCAAATAGGGCATGTCAAATGTGTTGAATTATCCGACTCCATCCACTTAAGAATGCAGTTGCGATGAAATGTGTGTTTGCATATCTTAATCATGCATATGTTGCTATTACTAGCAGCATCATAGTTCTCTCGTCTAATTTCTTGGATATCCTCCAAACAAATAGGACAACAAGACAACTCATCATCTACCACTGAATGTCTGTAGTCCGAAGCTGGAGCTCTTTGTTGAGAATTCCTCAAAGAAGTACTTACGTCAATGCTGCAGCTACTATTATTACGATTTGACTGCTCGAGATGATTTTTGACGATACCAGATGCAGTTACGTCAACAAGTTCGTTTTCATAAACACGAGGAGGCATAAGTTGTTGCTCCCGCTGGATTGTTTGCGTTGGCGGTGCATTGTGAAGTTGAGCAAGTTGTTGTTGGAATGTTTGCAAAGGTGGTGTTGGTTCCTGACGGCAACATCTTCCGACGCAATGCAGACATAAGATGCAACCGAATGGAGCACAGATTGGAAGTAGGATGTCGAGCGGCGACGACATATATGTATGTACTCTCAGAATTCACTAAAACTCTAGAGATTAATTTAGATTTATTTTAGTTCGAGAACGAAGCTCGGAGGAGAACCACTGTTTGTTTGTTTTATAGAGAAAAGAGTTATCTGGAAAACCTAATCCGCTAAAGTCCTCATTGAATCAAACTCTGGTCATTTAGACACCCCTTATTTTTAAAGTCTTCTAGATTTACCTCCTTATAATTAGCAACAGATAATGCACCAGTGGCCAAACTAGCGAAACTTCCTCTCAAGGCACCGTGGAGTGATGGTACACCATACGTGATAATTGAATTAATGACATAAAATTGTGTTATGACAAACTTACAGACTTGAAAATAAATAAATAAAAAGGTTAGCTTTGATCTACAAGCACAATCTCTGAGATTTATGATGGATTGATGACCACTCTACAGTAAGGGCATGTCTTATATGTTGAATTTCCCGGCTCCAACCATTTACGAATGCAATCTCGATGAAAAGTGTTTCTACAGACTCCACACCTCCAATTCATAGATACGCTGTTGTTATTACTTCCATCATCATCTTCATTCTCTCGTCTGATTTCTTGATCAAAACCCTCAAAACAAATTGCACAACCATCAACCTCTGAATGTATGTAGTCTGAAGGTGGAGCTCTTTGTTGAGAATTTCTCAAACATGTACTTATGTTAACCTCTGATTCTGAAGGTGTAGCTCTTGGCTGACAAGGAGTCTGCCGTATAAGTTGTTGTTGTTGTCTTCGCATTGTTTGTGGTTGTGGTGGGTTGTGAAGTTGAGCAATTTGTGATTGGGATGTTTGTAATGGTGGTGTTGGTGCTACGTACAGGCAGTACTTGCAGATAGCGCCTACGGACAACACGCATAAGGGGCAACCGAACATAAAAATACCTGCGCCTACGAAATCGATAGTCGACATCTATGTATATATTTTTGAAATCAACTGAAACTCTAGCGAGGTATTGGAGAGGAAAGAAGCTCAATTTTTACAGAGAAAAGAGAAGTTCTTATATACTGTACAAGGTAAACCTAATCTAGGGATCCTTATTGGATTTGCACTCTGGGTTAATAATCCAATTAAATTACTAAAAATAGTTAGACTCCAAAAATAAGGAAAATTAACCTGAACTCTGTTTGGAAACCAGTGCTTGCTCTAAGTTATCATTTGCTGCGGGTTTACTACTGATAAATGGTGCTTGTGCACACCATAGTGCCTGAACTCTGTATACAATCGGAAATCAATATAGTACTTTGATAAATTACGGGGCATAAGATACTCATGCCAAAAGAAAATAATCTTAGCGCCTATCCCAGCCATGTCAAAATATTAATTCTAGAACGTATGTACTGTACTAACTTGTGAAAAATAGTTGTAATGCATCCATCTACTGAAATCTACTTCGTGACCCCAAAACTAGCCAGCAACGGCAACCTCCAAGTTTGTAATTGGAACGTTGTAGTAGTTAACTTGATTTTTCTTTTCTCTTTCGATGTATATTTGTCGCTTCAAGTGTAATATACTGTAGTAGATATGAAGTAGAGTTCTTAAAGTTAAAATTTTCTTATGTCTTAAAGACGAATTCAAATAAGTACCAAAATTTGGTCCTGCAACGGTGCAGCATTTTTTTTTTTTTTTTTCGAAGAGCAATTTATTGAGAAAGGGAAGAAAAAAGAATGAGGGGGACTAGGCCAATACCTCAAAAGACAAGAAAAAGAGATAACAAAATAAAATGAAAATACAAAAAAAAACATGATACAAATTATCGAAAGCGATAAACTGGCAGGCCTGACCTATCAATTCCAAGAGCAGAACGAATAAAATTTGGCGACTCAGGCCACCATTGAGACCCTGTAGACCCTGTTACAGTGCAGCATGTAAAACATACGGCTCATAATACGAAAGGACTTGGTAAATTCTAAAAATTCCTCACCATGAAACAGAAAAACTTAATTACAACAAAAAAAATAAAAATAAGAAATTATTATGGATAACTTTACACTACGTATGGCTTACAAAATAGGAGCACCGGTCCTTAAAATAATGGACTTTGCCAACTTAATGAATTTACGATTGAAGGATGTTGCCTCTGCAAATAGGGAATGCTTTTTTGCCTTGAATCTCCCTGCTAACAATTCATGGATGCAATGGAGATGAAACATGTGGTTGCACCTCCGGGTCATACCTATATCTTTTCTTTCATTATTATCATCCTTTTGGCTTACATCATGTAAATTCTGCAAACAACACGGTCTTCCACTGGATGTTTGTACGCCGAAGGTGGAGCTCGTTGTTGAGTGTATTGGTATGATGGGGCCTATAATCTCGCGTTGTATACTGTGCATACAAAACATCATCTCAAGGACAGCGATTATCAAAATATCTACTGTCCGTACATGGGTTATTTAGCTGCACCCTCAAGTGGAGAACGTCCATACTCTAAAAACACTCGTACTGATGGAGGAGAAGTTGAATATAATTGTTTTGATGAATTTACTCGTACCGGTATATATAGATATTAAGAGATCTGTAAAAATATTTGTCAGAAAAGAAGGAGACCTGTACTAGGGTGGCTAATCACGTGCATACGACCCAATTACTTGTTTATAAGATAGTACTCAAATAGAGAGGTATAAAGAGATGACATGAACAAGATTACCTGCCAACATGGAAAGATAGAGGGAGAGATGCAAGCCCTGGTTCAAGCTGCAATTACTACCATCTACACTTTCACTATTTGATTGTTCGAGATGATATTCGACGATACCACGTGCAGGTACATTAACAGCCCACAGAAAAAGTGGAAGTGCCGCCTCGGCCATCGACGTCATATAGGTATACATTTTCAAAATCTACTAAACTAGAAGGATTCGGTTTAGTTACACTGATTTTAAAAGGAGGAATATGAAGAGAAGAAAAACCTAATCTATATTTAGACACCCATGGCCATTATCATTAAACTCTCCATGGTTTATCCTAAAACAGTGAACCAATGGCCAAAACTACTTTGGCACATAATATAAGCAGCTTTAAAAATGACTATCCTTGTGAAAATATAGAATGCACCACAAGAAGCGACAATTGGATGATATAAAAAATGTTTTGTAATATAAAAAAAAGAAAAAAAGAAACACAAGTTAGCTTGATCACCAAGCACAATCCGTCAGATTTATGATTGAAGAACGACCTCTCTACACCAAGGGCATGTCTTATATTTTGAATTTCCCTGCTCAAACCACCTGCGAATGCAATCGCAATGAAAAGCTTGTCCACAGGCTCCACAATTCCAATTCCTACTGCATATCTTTTTGTTATTGGTGCCGCCATCATCTTCATTCTCTCCACTTATTTCTTGAAGATCCTCCAAACAAATAGGGCATTCATCAACCTCTAAATATCTGTCTGAAGGTGCATCTCTTTGCTGAGAATTTCTCAAAGATGTGCTTGCGCCAACGCTGCAACTCCCACTACAAGAACAATCAGCAATGCTTACACTATTAGATTGCTCGAGATGATCTTCGGCGATACCACGTGCAGATATATTAACAAGAGGAGGATCAGAGTTTATTTCTGCTATTCTCGGTTGATTATGAGCTTGTGTTGGTTGTTGTTCTCTCTGGATTGTTTGTATTGGTGGCGGGTTGTGAAGTTGTGCTTGAACGGTTTGTATAGGTGGCAATGGTTCCTTAAGGCAAGTTCCTTTCATACAGAAGTAGAGACAACCGGTGGCGGCGCCAACCGAAAGACATGCCACAATATCGGACAACATATATCTTGAAAATCTACTAAACTTTATCTAGAGAGGGTTGTTTTTTATGTTAGTGGGAGATGAAGGGAACGCTATATTTATAGAGAAACGAGAAGAATCCTAGTCCTAATAATGGAATCCTGATCCTAATCTTCGAATCCTTATTGGATTTGCTCTCTGGTCGTTTAATTAGACTCTCCCCTTATCTATAGTGTACCAATGGACAAAATAGTATACTTTCGTGCATATAACCCAAATATAGATGTAAAACCCTTTTCAATTAATTATTGATTCACTATTTCTTCTCTCTCTTCTCTCCCGTAACTCCCAGAAAGAAAAAAAAAAAAAAACTTCCTATTTCTTCCTTCAATCTCCTTGATTTGTCCGGATTTGATTTGATTTTTCGAATCTTCCGGACAAATCAGGGTTCTTTCTCTTAGGTTTATGTATATATATCTAATAAAAAGTTGTTGTTTCAACAATTCCAGGGATTTTTCTCTTTGTTTTTATAGATCTAATGGTGTTTCAATACCATTTAGATTTCTTATATGCTAGCCATAATGGCTTTTTCTGGTGGTGCTACTGCATTGTGATCAAATACGTTATGAAAGACGACGATCTACTTCGGAATTTAATACCGATATTGATCGTGATGATGTCAATCTGCTTATTACTTCTCTACTTTGGAAGCATATAACATGTATGATGTTGATGATCAAGAATCAAGATCAAGATTCTAAAGATCAGGAATCAAAATGGTTTAAAATTATAACCATTAGGAAGATATCAAATTCGTGGATGGAATGGAGAATAGTACAATTTCGGGTTTTCTTTTTAATATTTGAAATCTGTAATGTTAGTACTAGTTGTTTCTTTCCATTAATTTATGATGTAATTGTTCATGTAACCAAAATTTCATATCAATGAAATTATCAGGCACTGCCTTTTTTCCTTCAAAAAAAAAAGATGTAAAACCCTTTTTTTTACATGAGGAGATTTTTTTATTATGAACTTGTGAATATTTATATATATTTAAGATCAGAAAAATTGGTAATTGTCCCTGGAGCATGCCAACTTTTATGTTTTGGCCTGTAAATTCACAAATACTAATATGATGCTTACACGGTGTTTAAATATCAAACCTTTTAATTCGTAAGTTCATAATCAGAAAAACGATTTAGTTTTCGGATGAAAAAAGTAAAAAAAAATACCGTTGTTGGCACAGAGACTAAAATCACCAATTAAAGAATGTCCTGCCTGCAAATAGGGCATGTCATATGTGTTGAATTTTGCGACTGCATCCATTCACTAATGCAAGTGCGATGAAAAGTGTGTCCGCATCTCCTAATCTCACATATATCGTTATTTATACCATCATTATCTCGTCTTATTTTTTGAAAATTCTCCAAACAAATAGGGCATAAATTATCAACATCTGAATGTCTATAGTCTGAAGGTGGAGCTCTTTGTTGCGAATTCCTCAAGGAATTAGATTGCTCGAGATGACCTTCGAAGGTGAAACCACGTGCGGTTATATTAACAAGAGGATCATAGTTTATATGTGCATTACTTGATTGACTAGAAGGCTGTCTAAGTTGTTGTTCTCTCTGGATTGTTTGTGTTGGTGGTGGGTTGTGAAGTTGTGATTGTGATGTTTGGATGGGTGATGATGGTTCCTCATGGCAGCAACCGCAATATCTGCAAGCTACGCCGGTGCCAACCATACATAAGAAGAAACCAGCATAAGAAAAAACTGGAATCAGCTGCAACACATCCGGAAACATGATGCATATATTTTGAAAATCTACTGAACTCTAAAGAAGGTTTTTTTTCTTTTCTTTCGTTGGAGAAGAAAGAAAACTCCGGTTTTATGCAGAAAATTAAGAGAAGTTCTACACATAAGTATGTTGTAGAAGGGATCCATGAAACCTAATTGTGGGTTTACACTCTGGTCACAGAGTCTTAGACACCCCCCTTGCTAATAAACTCTTCAAGGTTTATCCGGAAATTTTAGATTTACCACCTATTCTGATTTATGTGCAAGATTTACCGCTTTAGTTACCATCGGCGCAGAGTTTACACCTAAGTGATACCCAAAGTGGCTCAACTTGCATAAAATCGGAGATCACAATACTTTTTCCTTACTTGGTGCCTTCATGGCCATTGCCCATGGGGCCGGGCATATAATGCTCAGGCCAAAAAAAAAAAAAGATCTTAGCAACTAGCCCGTGTCTTTTAAATCATTGAAGAACTTAGGAAGAACGATACGTGCTTCGTTGAAACTATTGCCCACGTAACCCAAACACGGTAACTTATTTTTGTTAAAGGGGAGCAAAAAGAGATCCGATGAGAGCGAAAATCGTAGTCGGAGTATAACTGGTTTTAGAAAATTATACGACTCGGACAAAAATATCCTAATCAACCGCGCCCACACAACTATTTTCAAACATTCAGAATCAATTAGCTAGTGAACTCCGAGAGAGAAAGTTGGAGCTGAGGGTTTTACGTCAATTAGAAGAAGGAGATATCGATCTGTGATAAGAAATAGCAGGGGGTGGGAAGAAGCTAGGAGAAGCAAAACCGATTTGAAACCAAGAAAAGCTGAGAGTGTTAAAGGTTGAAAGAAAAGTGATTGGAGGTTCTATGGTATGGGTAAAAAGGGTCTGGGAGATGTTCTTCACCTTGCAATATGGTCCGGGATAAAGAAAAGATTTTGTTGGCTTAGTTTCAAGGCGGGGTTATGTTGTCTAAACTGCTTAAGAGGGAAGCAAACGATGGTAATGGAAAGATCTCTAACTGGAATTTCAGAGAAAATGAAGACTGGATATATGCAGCTCGTGAGGAAAATCAGATGGGTCAGTTTATTCGCATAATACGGAACTCTATTTTCCGGCAGTTGAAAGTGGTGCAGGATGGTGGGAAACAGGGACTATGTTGGAAAAATTATTGTTTGGTGTCAAAACCAAAAGGGAAGAAGATGATTTAAGCTAAACCAGCTGGTAATGCTTGGCTTGATGGTAACTTAACATAAATTTCATCTTGATACAGATTCAAAATCAATTTCTCAGCAAAATTCTAATTCTTCTTTTTGGAACCGCACTATGGCTGTGGAATTGGTTTCTACTGGATTTAGTTGGAAAGAAGTGGGCAGATGGATTATGGATAAACTTGTGTGGAGTTTGATGATCTTAAAACAGTCTTCACTAGTAACACTAATAAGAAATTCTCTCGTGTTAGAGATACTAGTCCTTGGAAACTTAATGGTATAGAAATCCTATACCATAATTCAAATTTTGGAAAGTTAATAATTTAAATTTTGAATCCTATGAGCCAGTAGAGGAAGCATGCGAGGTAAACGTGCATTCAAATCTTTTACTCTACTTAATAACCAAGTTGGGCCAAGCTGTCAAAGCCCATATGGTTTTAAACTCAAAGAATACATCCGTTACTAGCAGGGGTGAGCATTTGGCCCAGAATCCGTGGATTCAACCGACCAACCGTTCATTTGCGGATGGATGCCGGACCGCTTCGTTAATAGGTTGGATGCGATGGAATTTTTGAAATCCAACGGACAACGAATCGCCCGGATGCAACCTTAAAATCCGTTGGACATCCATATCCGTTAAATTAAGGGAATTTATATAGTTCTAGAAAATAGTATGGATCATTTAGGAATTTTTAAGATGTTTGCTTAAAAGTTGTACATGGCATAGTTATATTTGTATACATATATATAGGATATGTAGGTTTTATAAGGAGTCATTTGTGTCACTTATTTTTCTTTACTATAAATTTTAACTAAAACAAATCCATTGGATTATCCGCATCCAATCCGTCCATCCGTACATCCATTGGATGCAAATCAGTTGGATATGGATTGGATGCGGATGCCAAATTTGAAATCCGTAGTACAATGAATTGGATGCGGATGAGGCGAAAACCGGTCCATACCGGCCCATGCTCACCCCTAGTTACTAGTTGCTCCGCTCAGCTGGGACGAAGAAGATTGAAAAAACAACTGAAGTGCAAAATGACTAAAGGAGTTTCTTCATCCTCTGTTTCTTATGGCTCTATCAATAAAGGTGTTTCCAGTGGTGAGAAAGGAAATGAAGAGGCTTATAAGGATAGTCCATCAAAGGACATGACGGTGGATGGTGGTGAAAATGATGCACCCCAATCTAGTGGTAGTATAAATAACAAAGCCAAAGAGCCTTGTGATGCTGCAATGGTGGCAAAAGGTATAGCAAAAAAGTTCAATGTGTTTTATGGCAAACTAAATGACTTGGGTAAGGACTCCGGAATCACGTTATCTAAAAATGAAGTTTTATTTGTTACAAATACAATTTTATCTCATGCAAATGCTTTAAAAGATGAACTTGTTCCGGAGGCATGCATTCGGCGGTGATTTCTTGGCATCTTGCTATATTGGGTTGTCTTGGTTATCAACGTTTAACTTAATATCTTGGAATGTTAATGGCCTTGGGGACCCGGAAAAATGGTCAAAGTTGAAAAATCTTGTGAAGAAATGGAAGCCTATTATTCTAATTATTCAAGAAACCAAACTTAGTGTTTGCTCCGATCTTATTGTGCGCCAATGTTGGGGTACGTCTTCTTGTAAATGGATAGCTTTAAACTCTTATTGAAGATTCGGTGGTATATTGATTATATGGAATTCAGATTTGATTGAAATGGATGACTTTCTTGAAGGTATTTTTACGATAAGTATCTCTTGTCGCAACTTGGAAGATAACTTCCGTTGGATGCTTAACGAAGTTTATGGTCCTTGTAAAGCTCAAGAAAAAAAAAGGATTTCGAATGAAGTTGGTTACATTGCGTAGTTATTGGGATGGTTTTCCATGGTGTATCGGGGATGATTTTAATGAAATAGGAGCTATGGAGGAAAGAAAGGGATGTCGTAGAGTTTCAAACTCAATGCAAGCTTTTGATTATCTTTGCATGGACTTGCAAATTTCCGGTGAGAAGTATACTTGGAGTAGACCACCAATAACAAGAGCAAGATAGATAGTTTTTGTAGTTACCTAAAATCGGAGAGAGGCTAGATATGGGATTCTAGGGTTTCTGAAAGTGAGTTACGGGAGGTTGAGCACGAACAGTCTTCGCTTAAACCACGCACAGTGGCCGTTCAAAGGCTGATTCAGTCACATGGAAGAAGGATTAGGGATGTTCTTAGGGAGGGAAGCAGATGAATAGAGAGATCAGAGAACAATTTATTACTCTGAGAGGTTATGAGAAAGATGATCATAGCTTGGAAAATAGATGACCTATTTATAGTTGAATTCTCTAATCTCAAATCGGTGAAGATAAAGATTACTTTCTGTGCCGTGCGGAACAATTCTCCCGTCTCTTCAGGAATAGGGATAAACTAGGTTGAGTTTATCTCATTATTCCACCTCCTTTATTCTCTTCACGCATGAGAAATAAGACGGGTATTTCTCACACGTTCCGTGAACCATCGACCAAAACCCTAATTGATATCCCCCATTTGTGTGAAGTCAATCGGCCTTTTTGATGACGCAATTGAGAGAGAAATATTCTCTTTATCCGAGTTGGCCAAGATAGAGATATTCTCTGATTTGTGAGAATAACTAGGATGAGTCACATGAAAAGGAATAAAATTCCTTAGGAATCGTGTGCAGAGTGTGAGAGAAGCTTGGGATGATCTCCCTGTGAAAACCGTTTTATTGTTTGTAGGTCCCTTTGTTAAGCATGCGGTGCTCAAGAGAGTCTATCCACGTTTTTGGATAGCCATGTATAATTCAGGCTCAATTTACTAGTCATGAATGCATTTGAGAGGCTAAGAAATAGGCTTGAGCGCTAGGTAAGGCATGTACCTATCATGTAAATCTATCCAAGATTTTGAGGAGAGATTCGAATCTCTTTAAGATTTTATGAAAGGCTCAAAAATCTCTGTGATTTTTGCAGAGATATTTTGAATCTCTCAGAGATTTTTGCGGACGGCACAAAAATCTCTGTGATTTTTGCAGAGAGATTTTGAATCTCTCAGAGATTTTTACGGACGACTCAAAATTCCCTCGTGATTTTTTACGGAGATTTTGAATCTCTCAAAGATTTTACGGACGACTCAAAAATCCCTCGAAGATTTTATTACTCCGTATCCGTCTCTCATGTCACCATGGGACTCGGCTGGGAGAGAGAAAAGGCTTTGTACACCCGATTTAATTAATGTCTCGCGAGACTTTGGCTCACTTGTCTTTGACCAGTGTATCTTGCAGAGATGTGCTAGGAATCAACTATGTGTCCATATGATGAGCCAACAAGACCAGGTGTATCTCGAAAGGATGTTCTAGAGTCCATCGAAAGGCACGGAGGTAGAATAACCAGGTATCTCTTCACGGGGATGTCTTAGGAGTTATTCGGAAATCTCAGTAAGTCGAGTCAAAGCCTAGAGCAGACATGACCAGTGTATCTCACGATGATGTATTAGGAATCAGTCTTTGATATCAAATAGGGTGAGTCGTGCTTATGGGAGATATGCAAATCTCCCTCGCGAGTCATAAGTCCATCTAGGGGCGTATTTACGCATCTGAGAGCCTACATGACCAGCAGACATCTGGGTGAGGACGTATACTAGGAATCATGGCATCACAATCAGCTACATATCGCGAAAAAATCTCTTTGGAATTGTGGCTGTGCAGTTCATAAAATCTGCACGGGACGTTTTACACTCTGAGAACCTACGTGACCAATGTAGTATCTCGTTGAGGATGTGCGCTAGAAGTCATGACATCACGACCAGCAGTATCTCGCGGGGACGTATACTAGAAATCGTGGATAAGGATTCCTTGAGGACCAAGGACTTAATATCTCCTGTGAGAGTTGGCTTCTATCTATATGGTTGAAATGACACTTTTGCCCTTTATCCAAATTTCACCATCTACATTAAGTCCCCTACTCAGAGTAGAACCTTGATTGTTCTATGATGAGTATATAGATGGTAACAAATCATCCGTACGCAATTACAATTCATTCATCCTTTTAGACGCAAGAATCCCGGAATTGATGTTTAGCCTTGATCTTCCGACTTTGATCTTGAAATCGATTTTGGACCTTGGAATTTCGACTTTGTGTTGAACGTCAATGAAGTAATAATGATCTTGATGGGACAAAATTTCGATTGGAAGAATAAAATTCGTTAATTAGGTTTTACTCGAAAACCTAATTTTCTCTCTTTGTGCATCCTTGAGTTTCTGAACATGTACGAGCGGGTATGTGGGGAAGAGAGATTTTCTAAACGGTTTCCTGGATGGCCCTGATATTGGTGAAGAGCCGTGAGCAAAGACATGCACCTACCTTTTGAAGTTTTGGAATCCCTATCTCAGGCAAATTTTGAATTCAGACTTGTATTTCACCTAAACCCTAATTTCTCTTTCGTCCGCGTCTAACTCCTTCAGACACTCTGGATATGCTCGAAGAGGCTTGGTAGGCGTGCATATTCCTTGTGGGGTCAAAACTTTTCATGTTGAGAACTTTTTTAATTCCTTGTACCAATCAGACACCCTTTTCTGAGAGAAAATGCCTATCTTTGAAACCAATGGTATTTTTGTCAAAAAAAAAAAAAAACAATATGAGCCTGATTTTCCTTTGGCATGAAAGATATATGGAGCCTCCCTAAGCATAATCACGTCTTGAAAGAGGAATTGGCACGTCTTTGATCCTGGTTTTGGAAATCATGAACCTGAATTCCCTGTTTTGAGCTAGATTCCCTTTATTTTCTCTGTAATTCTGCTTTTCTGGATTTCATTTCAACCCCATTCTTCTTTGAACACTTAGAGAAATCAATATTCACGTGCATGAGGCCTTTGGAAGGATTATATGAGAGCTTGGTCGTTCTCTAGCCGTATCTAGGTTTTCTTCTTCGAAAATACTCAAAATTGCAATATAAGGGTATTTTGGTCAAAATCCCTTATGAGCTCGTTTTTGTTGAAGAGAAATGAGATAAAAGAGATTGAGATATTCTTAGAGAAATCCATCTAATGGGAATGAGGCTCGTTCCCCTCTCTTTTAGAATAAACCCCTTTTTCACAAAATTCTTGAAATTAGGCCTTTTCGACAAAACCCTAATTCTCTTCGACTTTCGATTCCTCTGAAAATAATTCTGAGAGAATATATCACGTCCCACTGTCCTAAGAGAGTATTCTCACGCATGAAAAATGACTTAGATGAGTTTTGGAAATAGAAAAGGCATTGGTTTCCTTATTTGAGCCAAATTAGGGCTATTTCTTAAAACCCTAATTTTCTTTAACTTTTGATCCCTCCGAAAATTCCGGGAGAATAAGTGATGTCTTATTGTCTTAGAAGACTACTCCCATTCATAGGAAAGGCTTGGACATGACTTAAAGGAATTTTTAAAGGAGAAAGAAACCCCTAAGTTACCTTATTTGATTCAAATTCCTCTAATTTCCTCTTTTAGCTCCAACTCCTTTTTCCTTTTTATTGATGGCCTCTCTTTTGAACTAGGCTTGAAAATAAAACTATTTTCCATCTCTTTTGGGAGTGACCTAGTTATGGATGTCGTTCTTCCCATCTTTTACTCGTTCCGGTTTGTATCAGGACTCTTCGTTTGGGTGTTCCGTCAGAAAACTTCAGTTTTAAGAGACTTGCGTAGAATGGACGTAAAATCGTCATACCATGTCGTATTTGAGCTCCCAACCCAAATTTTAAAATACAAAATAATTATATATTCAACACAAAAATAATTACCCAATTCCGATTTGTTTAGGTCAGTCAACTAGTCAATGTACTTTTGTCATCGGGAATCCATCTGGAATTTGAAGCGTTTCCGATTTCGCTTACTTCGATGTTGGGACCACATCTCCTAGATCGCTTGTCCGTTTGAGGCTCCCTTTGCATATGTTGTATCAGAGATATAGACAAAAATATTTTATCAAGACAGTACCCCCAGATTCCTTACGAATGTTCGTCAGTTAGTGCGTTTTCTCATGGTAGTGTACAGAAATCCTAAATGTAAGAGGATTCTCATATTCCTTGATCCTTTGGATGTTGTGATGCCTTGAGTATGCCTCCTGTGGTATTATGACTTTACTAGCTTCTTTATATTAGCATAAGACGTGGCCTTTGTATCCATGAACTCTAATCCCACCTATGAAGCAAATTTAGTCGCCAAACCTAAATTTCATTTTTACTTCCATATCTCAATATACCTTGTTTGATTCCATCTTATTTTGTAGACTCATGATGTGGGAATGACTCAAGATTTACTTACTGGAAATACAACAAAAATATACTCTCTTGACAATGCTTGACTACCCATCGATCCCAGTTCTTGTGATTCTCATGTCGAAGAAACCCGAAGAGATGAAGCACAGTCATCGAATATCGCTGAATATCCTACTGCAGGTCTTAATTTTGTTGGCCCTAGTGCAACCCTGGGATCAAATGAAATACTCATAGGGGGATTCGGTGTTGCTACCAAATATGCCAAACTGTACATCGATTTGGAAAGATATGGCCACGTTGCTACAATGGGGATAATAACTTATTTGTTCATCCTGTGATCGAAATAGTTAACGACTTCTTTGGAGACTCTCGATGCCGTCGGGACTTTGACTCAACAACATTCCTTCTCGGTTACTGATAGATCTTGGAAGCTCTTGACCACTTGTGAAAATCTTCGCTTTAACGTGAGATGGCTCCAAGAATGGCTCAACAATATCCAAGCCGAATTTGAAAAGTTATTGCACTCTAGCCCTTGCTTTTCAAGAGATGCTCTTCACATGGTGAGAATGAATTCACCCTTGGTAGTATAGAGATGAGGCGAGCTTTGATAATTTTAGAGGACTTTCAGAAAGATATTCGGAGTGCAGAAACAACTGACCGGCATGAGGGTGATTTCCTGGGATCCATGTCTTGACATCAGATGAGACACTTGCCGATGGATTTAATATCATGCGGATGATAACTCGAACGGTATTGCTTGGATAATATTGTAAACTCTTTGGAGGCGCATGGTAGTTGAAGAGATGGAATATGATAAGCAAGCGGATCGAGATGCGGGAATACCAAAGTGAACCAATAGAACATGAAACAAGAGATTTTCTTTAAGGACCTCCATGCTTCAAGGTTGATATTTTCCCTCTCTGGACCTTTTTGTACACATCTCGTAAATAAAATAGACCCTCAAGAGTTCTTAACTTGTGCAAACCCTAGTTGGCTCACATTAAGTATCAGTAGATGAAAACCACTGATAAAATTTGTAGTATGAGGTCCTTC
>JAJJWW010002053.1:0-110313 GCA_023531295.1 Papaver armeniacum | reverse complement strand
TTTTGATCGGTCAATAGGAAAGGATTTATTGAAAAAAAGGTACTTAAGGGGGTACCTCAAACCAATCATTACAACCGACACAAAAAAAAGGAGACCGATTTTTAGATTCGATCACCTAAAGAAAAGGAAAAAGAACAAGGAGCCAAGTGAGAACAACAAAAAGAAAACACCAAACGACTCAATTCCAACTCAAAGCGGCCGGTAGAAATACGAATCCCATAAAACTATCACCATGTTAGCCGTCAATTCCAACATTTTAGTGTTTGACTCCGCCCAAAAATAAGCTTGAATCTTAATATCTCGAATTAGACTTTCCAAATTTCTCTTTTTGAGATTGAAAATTCTAAAATTCCTTTCTTTCCAAATGCACCACCATATTGCAACCGGTAAGTTGTTCCATATACGGTTAAGTCTTTCATCACCCCAATCATGACTCCAAGTTTGTATAGTTGCCGAAATATTACTATCATAGCTCCAATTGAAGTTGCATCCTCTGGCAAAATAATGCCAATTCCTCTTTGTTCGCCAACAATCATAAAATAAATGGGCACTTGTTTCATCTTCTTCTTCACAAAACCGACACACCCTATCCACATCCACACCCCTTCTAAAAAGCTTGTCCGTCGTCATCAACCTTTCATGGCATAGAAGCCATAGAAAAAAAGTTTACTTTGTATGGATAATGTCGACTCCAAATAATCTTACATGGGAAGCTAGTATCGCCTTGATCACAAAGAGAATCAAACCCGCACTTAACCGTATAAGCATCAATCGTATTGTCTCTATCCACCATCCACAATCTTGAGTCTACGACCCCTTCTTGAATATTCACCACTTCTAGTAATGAGTTTATGGAAGCAATTTCTCTCATTATGGCTTGAGAATATCTACTTCGATACATGAACTTCCATTTGATGCCGTTACTCGAAATCTCATATAACCTAGCCACCACTTTCCCTTTTGTTCTTGAAGCTTCAAAAGCCAATGGAAATCTAATGCATAAGGAGACATCTCCAATCCACAAATCTTCCCAAAATCTAATTTCATTTCCCGCGCCGATCTTAAATTTCACATGTTTGTTGAAATCCTCTAGCTCATTATAAATATTGTGCCACAAACTACACCCCTTTGGTCCTTTCGGTTTATGAGTTTCCCAACCGGTTGATGATTCTCCAAATTTTTCCACAATTATCTTTCTCCAAAAAGCATTCTTTTCCGTTCCAAATCTCCACCACCACTTTTTGAGAAGCGCCGAATTCATGTATTTAGACTTCCGGATTCCAAGACCACCACCTTCTCTAGATTTTACAATTATAGACCGCCCGACATTATGAATTCTTTTCTTATTAGAATCATCATCCCAAAGAAAATTTCTTACTATCTTATCAATCTTATTTGTGATGGAGCATGGTGCAAGAAAGATTGATAAATAGTAAATGGGAAAACTAGCCAAAACACTTTTGATGAGAGTCAACTTACCTCCTCTTGATATCGTTCTCCCGTTCCAAGAGGAAAGTCTCGAATAGCATAATTCAATAATCTTTTCCCACTTTTGTGTGCCACTAACTTTATCACCCAAAGAAAGACCGAGATAGATACTTGGAAAATTTGACCTCTTACACCCCAACATATTAGCAAATTCATCAATGTCCTCAACAAGAGATACTCCAAACAAACAACTTTTAGCAAAGTTGATTTTTAAGCCCGAGGTTAACTCAAAACATAGAAGTAAATACCGAAGAGAATCTACTTGTTCACGCTTCGTATCAAGAAATACAATGGTATCATCGGCAAATTGAAGATGGTTTACTTTAGTTCCCTCGTTCTTCACTGAAAAACCCGAAATTTTACCAACTTCTTGTGCCTTACTCAACATATGGCTCAAAACCTCTCCAACAATGGTAAAAAGAAAAGGAGAAAGAGGATCACCTTGACGAATACCCTTCTCATTACCAAAAAACCCATGAGTTGTACCATTCACAAGAACCGAAAATTTTGAATAAGATAAGCAATTTCGTATCCAAGCACGCCAAACTCCTCCAAATCCCATTTTAAATAGGACTTCATTTAAGAAGTTCCAATTCACATTATCAAATGCCTTCTCAAAATCTAGTTTGCACACTAATCCCGGTAATTTTTGACGAAGTCTAGAGTCCACATTCATTCGTTATCAAAATTCCATCTAAAATTTGACGCCCTTTAATAAAGCTAGATTGAGAAGGAGAGATCAAGATAGGATATACCTTTAATCGCTCCACTAGTACTTTGGAGATAATTTTGTATACGCTTCCTATTAGGCTAATAGGCCGAAAGTCCTTTACCTCCTCCACACCAATTTTCTTCGGAATTAACGCTATAAAGTTGTTCTTTAGAGAAGTATCAAGAATATTGTTATCATGGAAATCTTTAAACACCTTCATCAAGTCATCTTTAATGAACTCCCACCCGACAATATAAAATTTCATAGGGAAGTCGTCCGGACCCGGAGCTCTATCCACTCCCAAATCATGAATCGCTTTCTTCACCTCTTCTTCACTAAAAGGCCTCTCTAGCCAAACTCTAGCATTCTCATCAATACTCTTTAGACACATATTCTTAATTCTCGGTCTATGATTAGATACTTCTTTAAAGGCTACCTCAAAGTGATTCGCAAAGCCTTCTTTAATCTCATCTTTGTTCCCGGTCCATATACCATTGATGCGGAGATTAGTGATGTTGTTTCTTGCTCTATTCCTTCTTTACAAACGATGAAAATGCTTGGTATTTCTATCACCATCACGAATAGCATTGACTCTAGATTTTTGACGAATGAAAATTTCCTTACGTCTATGAGCCTTTTCAAACTCAACTTTCGCCGTCACGAGCATGTCCTCTTCCTCGTATGTAAGAATTCTATCATCACCAATATCATCCAAAGTGCATCTTTTCGAGAGCCGCATCAAAAGCACGATCAATACTCCCAAAAACCTCTTTATTCCATATCTTCAATTTCTCTTTTAAGGCAATTAGTTTCTTTGAAAAACATGCACTTGCAGACCAACAAAATAAAAAGATTCCACCATTCCTTCGTTAAAGAAATGATGTTAGTATTTTCTAGCCACGATAATTGAAAACGGAATGGACAAGCGCTCTAACCGTCACAATTGAACACAATTCAATGGGAAAGTGATCCGAAAAAGGTCTTGCATGCCGCCTAATGGTGAGATTAGGAAAATGCTCCTCCCAATTCAAGGAAACAAAACCGATCAATTCTACTCTTCTTGTTAGGCGGTCTACTCCATGTGTACTTCGCTCCGGAAATCGGCAACTCCACAAGCTCAAGATCATAACATAATTCATCAAAAAATCTCATTGAGTTTGAGATTCTTCGACATCCTCTTCTTTCTCCCATTACTCTAATTTCATTAAAATCTCCACCGATACACCAAGGTAAACCATCCCAATATCCATGCAAAGTGGCCAACTCCATACGAAATCTTCTCTTTTCGTTCATATTACAAGGGCCGTAAACACCGGTAAGAACCCATCTAAAATTATCCTCCACATTACGACACGAGATACTTATAGTATAAATACCTTCTAGAAAATCATCCACTTCAATCATATCCGAATTCCATATCAACAAAACACCACCGGACCTCCCACACGAATTTAGACATATCCACTTACAAGGATTTGCACCCAAACATTGGCGCACAATTAGATTGTTGCAACTACTAAGCTTTGTCTCTTGGACTATAAGGACGACGTAGGTTTCCACAAATTGACAAGTTTATTAAGTTTCAAGCGTTTATCCGGTCGTTAAGACCGTTGACATTCCAAGAAATAATGTTAAACATTGAAACAATAAAACCCAAACAAAGACCACAAAAGACACAAATTCAGTTCCCACCCGCCATTCCCGCTTTGAATTCATCCTTAAATGCATTTGCGTTACAAAGAAGAGACTTAATTGCAAGACGAGAACAACTAATTTCGGCACTTGTGAATACTATACCCGAGTCGCTGCCATTCTCCTTTAATTTTCCTAGGAAGCTTTCGAAATTTTCTGCTACTGCACCAGCTACAATTAAATCCTCCCCCTGATCTTTAGTTGATTTTCTTCCACTACCACTAGTTGAGTGTAAATCTTCCTCAGTTTCTGTACCAGCATATTCCTTTGTAGATGGTAAACTTTGAGCATATTCTTCATCAAAACTTGTCTTTGAATTTGTTGTGCCTTGAATCCCTTCATCATTTATCTTCAAATTAAGAGACTCGCTGTTAACTGAACTGGAAATGTTAGAAGAGGACTTGCCCCGATCACCAGTTTTTTGTTTTAGCTCTTTCCTGAGACTCCTAAGAGAAGAATGCGCAAAGTTATTATTTCCAGCTGATAGACTACACATTATCAAGCCCAAAACCAGGTGGACAATATAATGAGTCCGACTGATCCACACTGGGCCCAAAACTTACGAGTGTAAATCTGTTCACACTCCTCTCTAACGAGTGTATATTTCACATTTTCTTCTGATTGGTTGATTATTTGACGGATGGCCTCATTACCCTCCATGTTTAATCACGACCCTCTCACATAACTCCCTAAATTAAATCAAGGTAGAGATTAAAATGTGAAATATACACTATGTCTTACTCAAAACTTACGTTATTTAGTTGGTTTTCAAATTTGTTTTTTTCAAAATCGCCACGTGGCATCTTGATGGCAATTACTCCTTCTCCCTCTTTACTCAATTTCAGACCGTTAGAAGTTGGCTGATTCACAACTTCTTTTGCGAAATTCTTGGTAACAAAATCTGACTTTGAATTTGACTTGCCTGTTGGTGGTACACAGTCATTAAATGCTTTAACACATGTCGCCCCTACACACGAGCTAGCACCTAGCAGCTCACGGTTGTCATTTCTTTGACTAACCACGTGATTATCGGTCCCACCACTGTCTGCTGCTACAACTTCTCCTTCTTTCTCTCCAATATCCAAGACATCTTTCCGACGCCAAATCTTACCCGGTGAAAAATCAGCGGGATCTTTTTTGATAAAAATCGGCTTTAAATCCTCTCGTAATTGTTCAAGAAATTCAACTATCCTCCTGAATTCCACCCAAACAGGCTGATTATTAAGCACAATTTCTTCGCACCATGAATCTTCACGAACAGGACCATTCACCCTCACCCTTATTTCAGATAAATCCATGGCAGTGGACGTATCAGGATAAACTTGGATCAGACCTCCGAGCTTATCACCTACTGATTTGTAAGTTGTATAGTTCCATAAATTATATGGAATACCCCTGACCCAATCCATACTTTACTGCTGTTTCTATGATTTGGCTTTTCAATCCCATTAATACCTTCAAACCAAGGATAAACAAAAATTTCAATTGCTCCAACTTTCCAATTACTGTATTCTCTAACTCTGCAAAATTCTTCATTGGTTTTAACAGTGAAGACTGCTTTTAAATCATCAATAGGTTGAAGATCAAACCCAAAAACCCAACCGAATTTGTTCATTAAACACAATCCCACTTCTTTCCATTCAATTTCTCTTGATAACAATTCCACCACCAATGTTCTTTGCCACAAAGAATTTAAATCTTGATTCGCTGGAGTCAAGACTTGCGACTGCACCGTTCTATCTGATTTTTTCCAGGCATTAACTACAGGCTGAGCATTCAATTTTTCCATCACTTTTGTACCCTTAGATTTTTCACTGCCAAATAATAAATCTTCCAACATAACTCCTGTTTCCCACCAACCCTCGCCATTAACTCCAGCCGGAAAATAAAGAATTACTGGATATTCTCTGTTATGAGATACCATCAACCTAATAAACTCACCTTTTTCATTCTCCCGGCGATTCGCACATATCCAATCTTCTTCTTCCCTAAAATTCCACGTAATCGACTTTCCATCTCCGCCATTAGCCTCCCTCTTTAAGAGCCGAAATAGCCAAACTCCAGCCCTAGAACTAAGCCAGCAGAATCTTCTCTGATTACCTGTCCAAATTGCAAGGTGCAACACGTCTCTCGAACCCTTTTTACCCATGGAACCACCAATGACCTTTCTTTCAACCTTCACAGATTTCCCTTTGCTAGGCATAATCTCTGTTCTTCTTCCACCACTAACTTCGTCGTCCCTGAAAATTCGAGATCCATTGTTACTTAGTCGTGACCTACTTCTTGTTACTGTCATAAATCCTTCTGCATCAATATTCCGATTTCGATTCACCATTTTCTCTCTCTCTCTCTCACTCTCTCTTCTATTCTCTCTCTGCCTTTATTTTTAAATTAAGAAAAATAAGATATTAAGACTTTACAAACTTAATGTGGTAAAAAAAGGCTTGTTCCGTAGTCCTTCTTTAATATGTGATACCAATTATTTTCTCATATCCTTCGTTAATGTATATTTTATGCACTTTTATTCGAACCCGTGTGTCTTAAGTGTCTGTTGCGAGCCCGAGGCAAAATGTTCGTAGCGTGTCACACATGATCTACCATCAGAAATTGAAGAACATGTTGCTTGCAAGCAGAGGATATAAAGGCTAAGACCTAAAATGAATTTCTAGAGCCATACATCCTTTTTATAAACTTGTGAATGCATGATATTCAAGAAATGGGCCGTGGCTCAACCACTACTATTAGTTTACTCAAGAGTTGTGCCCCAATCAAGTTGGAAAGTTCTCCTTTTAAAGTTCCATCAAAGTAGCGATTTCTAGTTTAAAACATTTTCCATAACCAAAGAATAAAGGGATGATTTGATTTAGTTTAGCTCAATCTGAATTTATCATCATGCAAGAAGTGAGTATTAGGTTATTAGGGTATCAGTAATTAAAAAATTTCAATGTTTCACTATTATGATAATCTACGACATGCCTAATTTATTTAAGTGTTTTTCAAGTTTGTCACAATTGATTTGAGTTATTCTTCTGGTAATGTTGCTGCCTTGTTATAAAGTAATTGAGCAGTTTCTAATCGGAGATGTTTACTGGTGTTGATTTTCCTCCGATGCCAGAAGGCAAAAAAACTTCTCACTTATAAGATTTCACTTATCAATTTCTGAGATTAGAATTTCCACGTTTCATGCAATTTTAATATACCAAAAAATTAATTAAGAAATTTAAGAAAATTTAAGAAAAAAACATGTCAAATAAAATAAGGGTTCTCTTAACTTGTATACCAGGGCACATGTTAAGATAGGAAAAAATAATAATATCTTGCATTGGTTGGTGAAATTCTTGTTGGATAACTAAATTTTCTTGGGAATCAGTTATTAGTGTTTCTAGAAAGGGTGATTTACATTTATACCCTCAATATAATGCACAGTTGTCTCATTGTTTATTAAATAAAGATAAAGCAATTGAACCGTCAAAATCCCACCATTGATTCATCCGAGCGTGTCATGGCATACACAACACACATATACGGATCTTTGACTATTGCAATCGCAAAATGAGAAGAATGCTTCTAGTCGAGATCAATTAAGTTAAGTCTCAAGAATCACGAGCGCACCCAAATCTTTTGACAATGATTCAAGGATTTCTTACATCATTTAATTCATTATAAGAGTTCTTCTTGTTCTAGCCCACTTTTGTTATCCATGGTTTGCAGTACTGTGCTCAACATCTACCATTTTCTACGTAGGTAATTAATGTTCAAGTGGTGCCTTAAGTCATAAAATTAAGCTGTAATTCAGTGACACTAACTGCATTAAGTTCAACTGAAAAATTATTAATTTTTTTAAAGAAACCTGAAAGTTGCAAAACAAAGAAGAATGCTCCCGGTTGGAGTCTAGCATACCTGCAAATAATTATTTTACATTTAACCTTAATATTGTTAGTGTCTTCGAATAAATTTTAATTTTGTGACTTAATAGAGAATGAGACAGTTGTGAATAAAATAATGATTAAATTGTAAATAAATTTAATTGAGTAGTATTAATGATTAAATATTTATGGGTATAAGTGTAAATCACTTTTTCTAGAAACACTAATATTTGATTCCCAAGGATATTTAGTTATCCAATAAAAATTAGAGAAAATGGGTCATTTGTCCAAAAAAATTTAAAACACGGTTCAAATGGACGAGTAAAAAAAAGTACGGGTGAAATAGCCACAAAAAAATAGCAAGGATGAAACTGGATTTCATCCTGGCTTATACTTAAAAAATAGCAAGGATGAAACTGGATGCATCCTGTGTAAAATAAAAAATAAGAAAAAAATATTTGAAAATGGACAGGATGAAACTGGTTACATCCTGCCTATTTTTAAATTTTTGTCCATTTAAAATAATATCTTTTTAATTTTTGGCTATTTAAACAGTATCAAAACCTAAGTGTCTTTTCACCCAGAAATTGTTGATTTTGGTCTTTTAACCAATTTTGTGTAAAAATTATACTAATCAATACAAAATAGTATTATTTTATCATACCTTAACATGTGCCCCGGTATACAAGTTAAGAGAACCCATAAAATAAATGCTCAAGAAAATGATGAATTCCGATCAAAATCTAGAATGTAGTAGTCATAAGCTCCCACTCTTAATATGTTTTCCCATTTTGCATCATCGGATTTTAAAGTCAAAATGATCATTCTTGCTCTTTAGCTGGCTACATGATTCTGATTGAAAAAGATTGAGCGGGAGTCAGTGACCTGGAAATGTATACAAAAGCTCAACCCTAGCTATGTGATTCCCAATTAGAAAAGAAAAAAAGCTCATGGGAACCCAAAACGGAATTGAATAGATCATTGAAGTTAAATTCTCTCTAGGGTGTTTGGAGTGTACAGTGTCAAAGAAAATTTCTACAGACCTATATTCGACCCGGCAAAATTTGGGTATACAAAGATTAATTGGGGCAGGGCCGTACCAAGCTTTTTAGGGGCCATAGGCGAAAACCGAAAATAGGGGCCTAAAAATTTTTTTTTCGCCGATTGTTTAAAATAAAAAGACCGATAACATACGTATGTTTCCAAAAAAAGAAAAGAAAACAAACCAACATAAATATGTAATGAAATTAAAAACACAAGTATGCAATATAATTACGACTATGCAAAAGCAGTTAATCTACGAAAAATTGATCTTCCTGGCCTCGATGCAAATTCATCAATTATTGTATCGTAATCGATGTTATTCACCATGTCGACCTCGATAGATAACATTGCTAGGTCATTTAATCTTTCTTGTGACATTGTCGACCGGAGGTAAGACTTGATCAACTTTAGCATTGAGAAACTTCTTTCTGCAGAGGCAACAGTAACGGGAACTGTAAACAAAATCCTATATGCAATCTCTACATTAGGGTAGCATCGTTCATTATATTTCAAAAATTCAATACTTCAATTGGCCTTTTAGTTTCTTCTCGGCAAATAGCCTTTTAGAACTTTCATTTCGGCATACAAGTCACGCCCATCGATATCGGAACCCATGTATAATTTTTTCTAATTTTCTTGTTCTATTCTTTTTCCATTCCAATTGTTTATCACGGGATTGCGGATTGACGATTGTAATTTGTATACTTGTATTTGTGAACCAATTCTTCTAAAACTGTTATTATTATGAAACCCTAACTAGCAATTGACCAAAATTATGAACTGTCTACTCCTGATCTTAAGAATAACTATACCCATATCAATGATTTCATGTAGATTCAAACAAAATAAAAAAAAAAATTGAACAACCCTCTGTTAGTATTGAATCTAATCGATGAACTTACCGAAGTGAATGTTGAGAGATGGAGAGACAACTGCTCCGGAATAAGGCTGTGTGTAAATGGATTTATTCAGTTAGGTTTTTACTTATGTAGACAGCCGAGTACTAAGTGGGGATAAAAACACGTTTCTCTACTGGGCCAAAATAGTTAAGACTTAGGCTCATAGTAGTTTATTTTCTCCTCTGTTCAAGGCAGATACATACTACTGGAAAAAAATTTTTTGGGGGCCCCTATAATCCGGGGCCCTAGGCAATTGCCTATGTTTCCTAAGCACTAGGTACGGGCCTGAATTGGGGTATAGCAAATGAGACAAAATAAGGTCAGTTTGAAGTAAAACACAAAAGCGCTTAGCCACATATTTACAGAAATGGCTAATCTACTCTTACTTAATTAACACTAAAAAATTTGATTAGGTTAATTAGCTTAGTTATTTAATTAGATGATTAACATTTTGAAATTAGGTTTTATTTAGATTGAATTCATGGATTATGGGTAATGATTTTTGAGGATTTTTATTTTGTTTTTTTGAGAATTATTTTTGCAACACAAATGAAAGCACACCAGCCAAACACTTTTAAAAAGGGGATTGCAAAGCTACTGAGTGATTTCATACTCAAAATTAAAAAAGAAATCAACACTTTCAGTTCTGAAAGTATGAAAAGTCGGCAAGATCGAAAAATTAGGAAGATAACGACCATTGGTCGTCCACATACTTGTAATAATTAGTCGGCAGGGTCGATAATCCATAAAGTGCCGACTAATACTCAGTCGGCAGGGTCGATAATCCATAGAGTGCCGACTAAGAAGGTTATACTCAAATAACATGTCGACTTATAATTATATAGACTCCTTAAACACAGAATTTTCACAGAAGATTAGTCGGCGGTTAGAAATTTCAAGAACCAATGACTAATAAAACTACATTTAGTCGGCAAGGTTTTAAGGTTGAATATCGTGACGATCCTACAAATGACACTTCCGGATATGAAAATCCCAAGCATGATATTCAACCTAATAAGACAATGTAAGAATTTAGACCTTCATTTAAAACAAATTCATCTCCGACAGTAGGTCCTACAAAATAGGAGGGATGAAATATTAATTTTGAAGGTTTTAAAGAAAGTCTTATTTAGACCTTCACAATGACCTTCATGTCATATTTTTTATTTTTAATAATTAATTAAAATACGATTAATCGGTTAAGATTTCATCACATAAGATTCTTTAAGGGTGTTAAACCTCTATACTATTGGAGATAGTTTATTAGTTACTGGGGTCATATATTTACTCTATGTGTAAATTATTAGAGTATAGTACCCGCACACAAGTAGCCGAGTTTATCAAGCAAAGAAAGACAGAGGCAAGTCAAAGAAACACGTGAAGAAAAGAAGACCAAGTCCAGTCAGTTTATAAGATCCTGTTATCTACCTGGTAAATAGCTAGATAAGCCTCACCTAGTCAAGACAGCTTGTTAGTTATCTTCTAGGGTTAGTGAGTTATCCTATCATCTCTATAAAAACGAATCAACACTGTAATTGTAAATCATCTCAGTTTTTACTGATGATTATAATATCATTCACCCTGTGGGGTTTTGTCAGTGGACGTAGGCATTAGTGCCGAACCACTTTAATCTCGTGTGTCTTTTGTTTATCTAATCCTCACTCTTATCATAAATCTAATATAGTACAGAGCAGGAAAAGATCCATTTTTTTTCCTAATCAAAATTGCTTCCGCTTTCTATTTTTTAATTTGCTTTTCAGACCCTATTCATGCTAGTTTAATGTTCTTCCTACTGCACTAGCTAGTATGTGCTTTTTCAGGTCTTTCTCTTGTTAATTTCAATTGATATCTAGTCACTGTCAGATATTTGTCTTGGAGATTTACAAACTTTCATTTTCTCCAGATGTGATTCTAGGAAAATCTTGTCTCTCAAGACGGTGGTTTTCAATCCCTTACCATTTAGGGTTCAGTCACAAACACGATTTGTTCTTTTTCAAGAATACTACATTGTTTATCTTTGTTTTTGCTTCACAGCATATGTTGCATATGGGTTAAAGATTGCACAATCAATTTTTATCCTAATATGTTGGCTTCTCTCCATTATAAACCAATGTCCATGGTTGGCTTATCACTGTTATCAGTGAACAACAATTTATTGGCTTTTCTAGTCATTAAACAAGTTGTTCTCTCAAACTAATTTATTCTTCTCTCTCGTCATCATGAGTTTCTCCTCGTAGTATGACTATGTGTATCAAACATAGACCAAAGACCGTTCACAAATCAAGGGTTTGTCCCTTTAAATGAGGTTGTAAATCACTAAATTTACAGCATCTGTATGCCTCTCTATATCCAATACCTCAAATCAATTAGTCAGAATGATAATGCGGGTATTGAATTCTCATTTGCTTAATTGCATCTGACCCTTGTCTTTAACAAGGTTAGTTCTATTTGATTATGTATAATTTTGATGTGGTCATGGAATTATATCCAACAAGCCTAAATCAGATTTTTTATTCATCTAAAATCTAAATCAAGTCTTCTATTCATTAGTCCGACACAGTTTTGTTGTCAATCGAACTATTTGCATTAGTTTGGCTCATAAGCCCTAACTAATCATCTGTATTCCATTATATATACGGTTTCTTATCTTTCGAAAGAATCCTATATATGGATACCACCGTACGAGTAATCTCGTTCTCGAATCACTTAAATGATGTTCTTCCACAGATGTGGATTTCATTCTTAAGACTTCATCTCACGTTGGTTTTTTCCTCATGAACTGATGCGGATGGCTTTAGCATTTCAGAGTCATCACTATTTTTATTTTATTTTCTGTAGATGTACGTGGTTATTGCTACACTTCAACATCAATAATCAGTTAATTTTTTTTGGATTCATAGTTTCCATGCTACTATATCCTTCATTACCTATATTCTTCTTGTGATCTGTTGTTATAACTAAGTGGGAACAACATTGATTCTCCCGGTCCACTACATCAGGCCATCTTTGTTTCAGCAACTCTTGGTTTTATCTAATACCAAGATGTGAGCATGAAGACTACACCGTCCATCTTGCTCCACTTATGACCTAATCTATTATTCAATATTCATCATTCTACCATCAAGGCATCAACACAGTAGATCACGTTGTTACTTTGGCATGTCATGATTTGATGAATTTACTCACTTAAATCAATCTTCAATTCCCATGCATTTTCATTGTGCATCAAAGATGTCTTATTTATGCCTGGATCATTCTGTTCTTTTTTGTGAAGAACAATTATTTAATACCAAAATTCTTCTCATTTGGGAAGTTCCTGCTACTTTTATTTCCTCAAAATCTCGTCATTCCATCTTGACAATGACTTGTTTAAGATTGTCTTGTTTAAAACAATGTACTAGAAAGTACACATCCGTCAAAGAAGGTCTGTGGAAGTACCAGTACTGTCACACCAAGCTCATTCACGCCATTTTGCCCATCAGCTCAATCAAGCCAATTCTCAGGAAAAGACTGACAACCGTTTGCTGCAACAGTTACTTGTTCAAATTGTGAAGACCGTATAAAAGAGAAGATATAATAACGATAGTTTTGTAGTCATCTTCTTCGACAACGGTTCAAGTTGGACACTTCAAATCTCTCCGCGTCCAACTTGAGGGGGGTATTAGAGTATAGTACCCGCACACAAGTAGCCGAGTTTATCATGCAAAGAAAGACAGAGGCAAGTCAAAGAAACAAGTGAAGAAAAGAAGACCAAGTCCAGTCTTTTTTCGAGACAGCAAAATTCATTCCAACAGTGCTGACAAAGCACAAGAAAACTACAAAGTATAAGAGTTAACAATAGTTGAGCGACGAGATTACATGTTGTCTTTAAATTTTTCCCATCTACACATGAAGTCATCAAAAGTAAAGATTCTAAGCTCTTTATACAAGTCCAATCAGTTTATAAGATCTTGTTATCTAGCGGGCTAGTCAAGATCTATGTTGTAAAAGGCGAGCGCCCGGAGCGCCTAGGCGCTAAAGGCGCCCACTACACCATTTTTCCGATTCGAAACGGTTTCTGAGTGTTACGAATCGAGGTTGTAACGGTTCCTGAACGTTACTAATAGTGGTGCTACAAATTTTTCGCAACGGCCCAGCCGCCGTTACTATTTTTTTTCGTAACGGTCCTTGTAACAACTGGTAGCCGTTACTACGTGGCATGTTCGTAACATGCTAGAGCCGTTACGAATTTATTTTTGTAACAGGATGTTGTAACACGTTGAAGCCGTTACGAATTTTTTTGCAATCAGAAAAATTACGCGAGTCAATATTGACCTAGTCAAAATCGATCGAATGGCTAATTTTGACCAGTCAAGGTTGACCTAGCGGCTCATTGTCCGGCCGAATATACCGGAATTCCAAATAACCACCTGCATACACCTTTCATTTTATCCTCCACAATCAACAATATTTTCTTCAATCACTCTCAATCAATTCCTATCACATTCAAATGGATTCATACAAAAAGAACTTAAATTCTTCTAAGTACAAACTTTATTTGTTAAGTATCAACTGGATTCATACAAAAAGAACTTAAATTATTCTAAGTACAAACTCTATTTGTTAAGTATCAAATACTAAGTGATATATACTAAGTATCAGTTCATAGAAATTCCTATGTTCACAAATTCATCTAACTTAGAATGTACATAGAAACTTACTGTAACCTAATGTCTGCCTTGTTCTCCAACCTTTTTGCTCCAAACTTGCCGCAAAGAAAGCATCATCCAATTAACTCGCAAAACACAAAAAATATATACTTAGATGGAAGTATGCGCAGAAAAATCAGCCCTAAGTTATGAGGTTACTGCTACAAGTAAGAGAAGTGGAGGATCATACTACATTAAGTTCTTGTTCATTTCGTAAAAACCTACTACATTGGGGAATACATAGAAACCAACTTCAGTTCCTAAGTTAATTTCATTCTCACCTGAAAATCACTATAAGTAGAGACTGTAGAAACTTACTCAAAACTTGCAGCTTCAATCAATTGAACTGATAAGCTATGATAATTATCTCATTTATGGTTTTTCAGAATTACTATACATACCGAGGGTGTTACGCCAACTAAGGACATAAATAAGAAAATTTGGAGCAAGCCTTCAAGCACAGTAACAACTCGACCAACTTGAAGCTGCAAAGTTTAAGAGTGGACATCTCGTCAGAAATCCATGCATAAAGTTATAGATGAAAAGTATCTGCTAAGTTCAAACTTCATAAGCATATATACCAACCTATGTTAAAAGCAGAAACGGATGAAATTACAAAAAAAAATATAGATTGGGAAAAGAACAATGATAAATACTTACAGTGGTTTTCTTATAAAGAACAAGCCCATGATTAAGTCATCAAGAGCTTCAACAGAAACTGCATCCACTGATCCAGGACATCATTGCAATTGGTCCTGAAACAAACCAAAGTCCATAAGCTCTCTCGCACGCGCAACAAACCAAAGTCCTATAAGAAACATGGAATCTAGAAAATATACAAGTTAAGTACTTACCCGGTAATCTAGCAGGTACACAAGTTGATGCCAATCCAGCTGAAGTTCACTTCCCACCAGCATAATACCTCGCAAGTACAAATTGAAGGTCAAAATTCACAAATTTAAACTATATAGTACAAATATAACCAACTGAAGTACTTACCAGGGATTGTTATTTCCCCGGCTGGCTACTGCTGCTTCAGCTACCTTGTGTGAAGTCCCCTGTGCATTCACAAATAACACAACAAAAACCATCCACACATATGCAAATAAATGATGAACTGAAAGTGCGTATCCATTCATAAGCCGGTTTGTGTTCACATAATTCAGGAAAAAGTTACATCGGACAAAAAAAGTTGCTTCAAGTAAAGCTATTCTTATGCACAACTGCATAAGAGTATGCGTATCAATCAGCATACATACAAAAGTGTGAACTGCAAAAAAAAGGGGAAAATAAGCCTAAATACTTGTTATGCACCACCGCATAAAGAGCATGTGTAGCGATCAACATATGTACAAAAAGTTTGAACTGCAAAAAAAATGGGAAAATAAGCCTAAATATTTGTTATGCACCACCGCATAAGAGCATGCGTATCAGTCGAAGATAAGACAAAAGTTTGAACCGCATAAAAACCAAAAAGAACCATATGAGTTGAGGCGGATACTACGCGATGCTCAAAAAGTTGAGATATCAAAAAGAAAGAGATGGTGTGTCGTAATTTGAGAGGCACATCTTTGGATGAACCACATATCCTCCAATTCCAACGTCTCTGAAGGACGCTGCATACTTGTTGGCACTCACAGCTTATTGCATCCGGGGCCGGAGAATAGCATCGATACACACCTTGGCAAGATGTAAGGGCACGGGATCTCCGTGAATTATTTCTCCTAAAGCACCAAAGTACGATGTTACCAGTTGCAACCACTTGACCCTCGAAGTTCGGAATGAACAGCGCGGCATGCCATGTACTCCCCGATATTTGGTGACACCACATTCCCAACATGTGAACTCGTCGCAGCTAGTGGAGATGATAGAGGTGATGCGAAACACCTTGTGGAGATGGAACCTTTGAGGTGCTTTGCCAAGTTTGAGCCAACCGATGCTTTGGCATTGCATTTGGATATCTTTTACTATGTGGCATAATTTGCCAAGTCCTTCGATTAGAACCCCCACCTTGCCACCTAGTTCTTCCACCATCCGAGTAACACCACCCTCCTTCTCCGTTTCAACTCATTGACCTTGTGACGCGGCAGAGCGAAAGTTGGACTTGTGTACGAGATACAAGACCAAGAGAACGAGCCCGTCCTCTAGTATCCTTTCCAAAAGCCGCAGACAGTGCGCAAAGTTCTTCTACCGGAAGACCTGCATCCAGTTTTTCTTTAATCTCTTCTTGCGCATTCTTCAGCCTATCCTGTTGTGCCAAGCATAACAATCGAGGAAATTATAATACGTTTAACTGAAAATAATGAGAAGACTTGAAAAACCGAAAAGTAAACCGACTCACAAAGATATGTCTCAGTGCGCTAGGTAAGATTGAGCCACTCTCTTGTGTATGAGTTTTAAGCCACACATCCTCAGGACTGACCTCTACATCAGGATTCTCGGCCTCCTACATTTACAGAGATCGAGACAAGTTTTGAATATAACAGAGTTTGAGGCATTGTTGAAATACGAGATACAACGAGAGATCGGGAAAAGTTACGTACCAATTCAGCTCGACCAAACAATGAGGTTTGCGACCGAACAATGTGTGTAGTCATATTGTTGTCTCTTCCGCTTATGGTCAATTCTACTTTGCTTTGCCTTTTCTTCTTTTTCATTCTCACAAAATTTTATCCAATCCTCTTCTCTGACAGTTGGTGGAACATGTTGAATTCTTTCTTCATGAGTAGGGTACAAATCATAATGATCGAGACGTAACTCAGTTTTGAATCTCCTCCATGGACCAGTCATGGACTTCTGAACAATTTCCTTCGATGTTTCAGGTAGATTAAATTCGTCCTGTAAAGTCAGATCTCATTAATGGTTTACCGAGGATACAACCACTATAAAGAAGTTAAAGGAGTGAACAAAAACTGAGGATACAACCCTCATTAAGGTAAGTTTTTTACCTTGAGGGTATTCCAAACATCATCCTTATGCTTCTGAGGCACAATCTTCCAGTTTTTGTATGAAACAGGCACATGTGTGCGAACCAATGAGCCCTTCCGAGACCAACTCACAGTGCGGTTCACGGAAATTGGTTGTCCGTACTCATTGACGATCATCACACGCCATAACCTGGAAAAAAAAAACATAATGACAGAAAATATTGCACAAGAGAAAACAGATCACAGAACAAGCGATCAAATAAAACAAATAACAAGCGATCAAATAAACAAAACAAGAGCAAATTTAAAACAAATCACAGAAAAAGGGCAGTCATTCTATTTATAGATTTTCGTAAAGCGTAACACATTGCAAAGGTGGCATCAGTTTCATTTCAAATAGAACCAACGGTTAACAACTTTTCGAAATTCTCATTATCAGTAAGAACTGATTGATAAGCTGTAGGAACTTCAAATTTATCTACTGAACAAGTTAACCCCTGATGTGAGTGCAACACCACGGACCATCCCTCATCTGTAAGATCCTTCGAGTAGAATACTTGAGTCGCTTCAGATGCAAGGATAAACGGCTCATCGGACACTCTAACTTTGCTTTTCATCTTCGACAAGTTGACCTTTATAACCTTTGAAACTGCATCAACCTTACACGCATTCTTATCTCCGACACTAACCCAATCACAATAAAAAACAGTTTCTTCAAACTCCATGTAATTCAAGACGATAATCTCTTTAATAACTCCGTAATAAGTTAATTCCGCTTCCTACCGACTTCGCTTTCAGTCTTGTAAAAGCTTTCATTGATACGCCACTGTTTTGCGATCCATTCTTCGCCTCACAACCTAGTGTGCTAAAATTAAAGCCATTAACTTGGTATTTCCTGTAGGATCGTGCCTTGAAGAGGGGTCCTTGCACGAGTCTCCAAAGTGTTGAATCAGTCTTTTTGGCTTTTATCAACCTGTAAAAGTGCATGTTGGAGTTAGTATCACAACCAAAACCATAACAAGTTGGGATGGATGATCTTAAGTATACTAAAAGCGGATGCATTAGCATTAACACATGGCATTTACATATATGGAAACAAAGTAATACCAAAATTATCAAATTTTAGAGATATGTTCATATACAAGTAGGGCCTTTCCAAATAAAAGGAACAAGTGTCATCTCATACAATAAAAAGGAACAAGCTTCCAAGCATTACTCTCAAATGGGTCTAGAAACAAAAAGAATAATTATACATCCACATCATAAACTTTATTTCCTATAAGCTTCCAAGTGACCTAAACTAAGACCAAATGGCATTAAGGTAGAACATCGATAGATCCAAGACAATGATTACAACTTACTTGTGCACCAACGAATACTTTTATACATGGTCAAGAAATGGCATTTTAAGATAGCATGTTACCTCGTCGCGCAACCATACATGAAAACTCTTTGAGGTCTGCTGACCATTAGACGTGTCGTCGTTAACATAGGAATCATACTTCCTGCCACCAAATAAAAATAGTATCAAATAATGCAAACATCTTAATGTATCACTGAAACTGCTATCTCAAATAAAACCAAATACATAAACATTGATACTTGAAACTCTAGCATACTACACAACAATTTAAAATTCACATTGAAGCAGCAATGTTTACCTTCGCCAGTCATCTATCTCAAAATACTTAGATAGGATCCAGCTGCGACATTGTTCAAATTGTACTTGAGTTAAAGTCATACTCTTTCCAGTACTTAGAGGCATCTCATCTGCAAACTCATAGTCATCATCTAAAAAAGCCCGCCGAGTATGTTTATGAGTACCATCACCATCATCTGACATGCCATCCATAAGAAATAAGCTAGCTTCTCGCAACGAATACCCTCTTGCAATGCATCCTTCAATGTACCTTTTATTGCGCACCAACCCTTTAAAACCTTTCATTAACCTATAAAGAAAAATTATGTGTAGAAACTGTCAAGGCGTTATCAAAGAGTATATTCATGAAATAAAGTAAGATTCACAAGTAATATACTACCAGAAAAGTCAAGTGGGGAATTTACCTCTCAAAGGGGTACATCCACCTAAATCTGACCGGACCGCAGATTAAAGCTTCATCTGCCAGATGAATCATCAGGTGGATACTAATGACAAAGAAGGATGGAGGAAAGTATTTTTCTAGAACACACATCGCCTCCACCAAACTAGCTTTCGCTTTTCAGCCTTGCAATTATTGGAAAGTGTCTCAACGTCTTTTGCGCAACTTGGGTAAGTTTTCTCTCATCATTGAAAACTCTTACATACCGCGGTTCTTGACATACAGGGCATTTCAGCAATGAACTCTTATCCTTCCAATAGAGTATACAATCATTCACGCAAGCATCGTAGGTTACATAATTCATCCCCAACTCTTGAATTATCTTCTTGACATCCGGAAACTTACTTAGCGGGGTGTTTTCTTCTAGAAGCAACTCTTTCATTAATTCTAACATTGCAGTCGTACCATTATCTGAAATTGCATACTGAGTCTTTATGTTGTTCACCATTATCGCTACATACAATGTCAGTTTTCCTTTAGGACACGAAGGATACAATGGTACTCTTGCTTGCTCGCCCGCCGATAACTTTTTTCTTACAACACCTCTTGGTCCCAACATTCTCATCCACATCCACATTTG
The DNA here is from genome assembly GCA_023531295.1 of Papaver armeniacum. Lineage (NCBI taxonomy): Eukaryota > Viridiplantae > Streptophyta > Magnoliopsida > Ranunculales > Papaveraceae > Papaver > Papaver armeniacum. Next base: position 90,318 of record JAJJWW010002053.1, on the reverse strand, counting down.
CTGTAACATTCTCACTCACATCCACACCTGCTGTAACATTCTCATCCACATCAACTCCTGCTGTAACATTCACATCCACATCCATAGTCAGCTTTGAACATTCTCATCCACATCCACACCAACTGAAACATTCCCATCCACATCCACATCCACACCTACTGTAGTGTAATCTTTATGTCTTGACCGTGCTTCTACTGAACTTTCACCATGATGACGCCATGTTGTATACGCCAAACAAATACCATATTTGAGCAAATGTAATGATATCTCACTAAGTGAAACTAAACCTTTACCATTCATACAATTTCGACAAGGACATGAAAATAAAACCCTCCCACCACCATTATTCTTGGCAAACTGTATAAATGACCTCACACCTTCTATGTATTCACCAGACTTACGGTCACACTTCATCCATTTCTTGTTCTCATCAGATGACATATTACCTTCAAAATAGACTTTATAGGATCAAACCAAGTACTTAGTCCTAGTGGTGGGTTTTCCGAAGCCCTCATGAAAACGACAGAAACATCCTCTCAACGAGTAGAGGATGAGCTACAAGTAGCTTCTTCTAAACACCACTAGGACTCATGCTCACGGAAAATAAATAAACATCAAACAAGCACATTCTAGTACATAGAAAACATATTACAAATACAACAGACTTCATACATATGGTATGCAAGTTTTGTAACATTGTCTTAATTAACTGACTCACAACACATTTTTTAATGATGTTATATTTGAATATAAAGTGAATATGTTTCTACAGATGGACAAAAATAGACGATTATGTTCAAACAATGTACGTAGTCCTAGTGATAGGGTTGTCGAAGCCCTGGCCGAATAACTTCACATGCTGGTTTACATAAAACACCCTGATCTTAACATGCTAAAGAAAAAATCAATTCAATCAATTCATACTAATTGAAACCCTAAAAATAAAAGTAAAAAAATCAATTCATACTAACTGAAATCAAGCAAATCAATTATTATACCTTCAACTTCAGCTCTTTGGAGTTTTTCAAAGTTCTTCAGTCTTTCAAACCCTAACATGAAATCAGAATATCAGATTCACATTTCTCAAAATACTTTTGTACCCAACTAATAATGCAAAACTAATAATGCAAAACTAAAATGCAGATTATATAGCAGATGGATTACAACTAAGTTATACTAGCTATGACTGAAAACGGAAAAAAAAAAAAATAATCTAAACACATATTTACAGTACCTACAAAATCTTTGAACTGACACTGAGATGCAGATTACAAAAACTTGTGAACTCTACTACTGAGATAAGACTGGTGTTGACTTTCAAAATGTATCAATTCAATCTTCCAACCCATGCTTAATTAGACACAAAAAACTTAAGATTCATGTATTCCAAAAGTTAGGTTTCTTAACAGCAAGAGAAAATCAGTAGCACGTCATAATTACATACACATACATGACAGATTCATAGCAACTTTTAATTGAAGAGTCTTAATTAAGAGATGGATGACATAAAAAAAGACCTAAGAGCATGCATAGTTAATGGAAGGCATGCATAGTTAGGCAGGTTCAACATATATATATATACTAACAAGTAAATGGAATAAATCTCAACCGCAATGGATGATGATCAACACGGATGGAGCAAGCCGAGAACAAATAACTGATGTACCAGACATGGCTGGCGCAGAATGGATATGTAGAAACTCAGAAGGTGCAACAATCACGGTAATGGCGGCACCAATTGGCAGAACTACTGCATTGGTGGCATACACATGGGCAATGTTATTACAAAGACAAACAACAGTCAACAAAGGCTGGAACCGCATTCACTTTGAGACGGACTCAATCACACTGGAAGGACTAATCAAGACAAGCGACAATCAAAACCCATGGATCATTCGACAAATAATAAAATAAATCAGCTAACATCTATCAAACATCCCCGATTACACAATCACACATATATATACAGGGAAGCGAACTAAGCAGCAGATGGGTTGGCAAACTATGCTGTCGGTAAACAATTACAAGCAGGAGGGAACACAAATTCGTTTATTTGGGACAACTCATGTCCAACCATCCTAAACACAATTGTAATGAATGATTCACTGGGGAAAATGTACCCCGGGGAAGTTTGTGGTTAATATAAATAAAAATAACTTCTCTTTCAAAAAAAAAAAAGTAACAGGGCATGGCAATGAGTGAGTAGATTATCAAGATCATTTCTTGAAACACCAATCATAGGCCGACAGGGTTCCGCAATGCCAGCAGTTAGCGAAAATGTTAATTATACAACTATAAGGACAGTATTAGTACGATTATGCAAAGATACAATCATAAGCATTTATCACAGGAAGAAACTCAAATCCAAGAGTGAGACGATTATAATCCCAAATATGGATAGCATATGATTTCAGGGAATTTAAATGCTCATCTTATAGATGATCAAATCAGTCAAAGCTCACAAACAAATCAAGGAATAATTGCTGAAGTAAATAAACATCCATCATCATAGAAAATTCACAACACAATTTTTGAATGATTTTATATACTAACTGAAATTAAGAAAATCAATTCATAATAATTGAATCCCTAAAAATTAAAAGTAAACAAATCAAATCATATACCTTCTACTTCAGCTCTTTGGAGTTTTTCAAAGTTCTGTCTTTCAAACCCTAACATGAAATCAGAAGATTAGATTATATCAGTTAGTATATATCCTTCAAATCCTAAAACTTGATTTAACAGATGCTAAAATAAATACCTTCAAAGTTCTTCAGCTCTTCCTCAGATAAAACTCTGAAATAAGAGAAAGAAATCTTTTAGATTTATATCAGATAAAATAAAACCTAAAACGAAATCAGAAATAGAAATCATAATAGATTTAGCAGATGGAAAAGACCCAAAAATTAAAAATCCCGATGAAAAACCCTAACGAAATCAGAATGAAAAACTTGTTTATCACAAAACAAAAAAAATGAAGAACTTACGATTGAAATAACAGATCGAGAAAGTTGTAACCCTAACTGATTTGAAACTTACGATTGAAATAACAGATCGAGAGATCTCTTTGATAAATTTTTGATATCTTCTGTGGAGGAAACGAGATGAGAAACGAAGAGAGAAAGAGAAAGTGAAAATAAGAAATGAGTTTCACTCCATGAAACCCTTATCTTTGCACGAGCTTATCTCTTCAGGGGAGGAATAATCCTCTAGCTTAGTAAACTTGGGTGGAAAAAAATTGCACACAGCCAAATGGCACGCGCAAAATAATATCTGTTACCGCCTCTAGTGTAACCAAGCGTGTGATTAGCACACGTAAATAATTAACCTGTGACGATTCGTAACAGCTTCAACCTGTTACGAATCTGGAAAAAATTTCGCAACGGCTCTTGCCTGTTACGTCTAGGTTGTAACGGCCTTTTGTAACAGGAAAATTTGTAACGGCTAATGGGCCGTTACGAATTTTAGTTGCGATTCGGAAAAAATGGTGTAGTGTCCCTAAGCGTAGGACTAGCGCCCGAGGAATCCATTTCTACACTACTTTCCATGCCAGCGCTTTAGGCGAGGGAGTTAGGCGCTTTTAGCGCCTCATGGAAGTGTTAGGCGCTAGCCTAAGCGCCAAAGGCGAGATATTCGACCAAAATTCTTCATTAATGATCATAATGACTCTATTATTTTCCAATCAAAATCAATGTCAACGATTAAATTATGCAAACATTATAAACGTGAATGATGAATTAAGTTTTCTTTGACAATTACAGCTAGCACACATAATATGGAAACTTCAATAACTCTGTTTTCTTAATCAATATTATACTCCCTCTGTCCATTTTTATCTGTCCTAATTTCTACTTTGGTCTGTCCATTTTTATCTGTCCGCTCTGTTTATAGACATACTTTTCCCTTAAACTATCAAATATACCCTTTTTTTTTTATAATTATAAAATCATTTTTAATATAAACTTAATTCAAAATCATAAATATCATCACTATATATAAGGAAAAAATCCATTCAATATTTTTTTATATTAATTGCCATTCCTTTTTTAAATAAAAACATTTATGGGTAGTTACGAAATTCCTAATATTAGAAGGAGTAATTGATTATGGGTACGGGTTAACATGGAATGGTTAATTGAGGGATAAAAAAACTAATTGGGGGATATGTGCCGGCATAGTTTTCAATGAAAACCGGCATGGTCGATGGACTGCCGGCATTGAAAAACCATGCCGGCAGCTACAGTAAAATATCCCCCAATTAGTTTTTCTATCCCCCAATTAATCATTCTTAACATGGCTATATACATGGCAAAGAATCAAAAAAATTTATGACAAAATCTCAAATTCATGGTAGAGTATATCTAAAGAGGAAATAATCTACAATTTTCAAATTTTTTTCCCTCTTAAATAAAAATTCCAAAGGCTCCAAAGTTTTAATGCGGGAAACCAAAATCAAATGGAGGAAATAAACAATTGTTAAATTTTGGAGTATAAGTTTGCTTTTATTTCTTTACAATATTTCCTAAAACAATAATACTAACCAAATTAGAATTTTTAACACTAATAATTTTAATTTTAGTAATAACGTAATATTAAATAGGCTAGTCAAGGGATAGTCATGACATTTTATAGGATTTCCTTAATATCTTGACAAAGTCAAAGCGGACTCTTAAAAATGGACGGAGGGAGTACTACAATCACCACGAACAATTGATCAAAATATATAAGGTAAGAATTTTAGACTTAGGAAATAACCACGATTGATGGTAATCTTGTGTAATTAACGTGAATCAAGGAACTGCACGTAGACTACAGCTGCTGGATTAGTTGTCATTTCCTAATCCATGAATAGCGGTTATGGTAACTTAATATTACTCTGTTTCCTTTTCCAGTACTAGTAAGGACACATGTGCGATGCACATGTTCGAATTTTACTCATCTAACAATACTAAATTTAAAAGTCATGATCATGAATTTTTTTTCCAAATAAAAAAATTTACTATTCTTATTTGTACTCGTTACGTAAATAATTTAAAGAGCTTTTCAAATATATAAATTTTACAAAAATCTGGTATATATTTTGAAAGATATTAAGTTTTTAAAATGTTTGATTTATTTTTAAAACAATGGTATTTATGTAAATATATCAAAAATGAGGACAACTAAGTAATTTAGGGGGTCTCCTACCAAAAAGAGCTCTTTTCTTTATATTAGTAAGATTATACTTTCAATCACGGCTCACTTTGCGTGATCAAGAGATGGTGAGAAGTATAATATATATGGGAATAACGTGATTTAAGTGATTGATTTTTATTTCCTAACAAAATTATAGTAATCGGTTTTATGATGTAATTATTGAAAAATTTGACTGTAAAAAGATCAATCTATATCGAGATTAGGAGACTAACGTGATTGATGTAATTAATATATATGTATATCTTAATGCAACTATATATATAGAGAGAGAGAGAGATCATAGTCATCTCTGTTACTCTGTATATATCTTGCTGCTCTTTTATTTTCTCTAACCTTCGCAAACAAAAGAAACATAGAGATAGGGATACAGATACTCGATTTGCAAAAGTCAAGTTCTGAGAAAAATATAGGATGAGATTTAGTTTCGTTGCCATTTTTGGTTTTTCTTTTAATCGATTACTATTTAGGACTGAAACCTCATAACTCCACAGTGACCATCATATTTCAGTTGATAAAAGAAACAGAGCTGATAAAACCTACTCCCTCTGTCCGTTTTTATCTGTCCTAATTTCTAATTTGGTATGTCCGCTTTTAACTGTCCGCTCTGTTTATAGACATACTTTTCCCCTAAACTATCAAATATACCCTTTCTTTGTCATAATTATAAAAGCATTTTTAATAAAAACTTAATTCGAAATCATAAATGTCATTACCATATATATAAGGAAAAAATCCATTCAATATATTTTTATATTAATTGTCATTCCTTTTATAAATAAAAAAACATTTATGGGTAGTTACAAAATTCTAATTTTGGATTCTTAATAAAAATATAGATTTGCTTTTCTTTCTTTTCAATATTTCCTAAAACAATAATACTATCCAAACTAGAATTTTTAACATTAATAATTTTAATTTTGGTAATAACATAATATTAAATAGGCTAGTCAAAGGCTAGTCATGACATTTCATATGATTTCCTTAATATCTTGACAAAGTCAAAGCGGACACTTAAAAGTGGACGGAGGGAGTATCATATAATACAAGTGGTCGCCTAGGGCGCCTTAGGCGCGCCTAGGCGCTAAGGCGTGAGCCGACCGGCTTGGCGCCTCGCCTCGCCTATAGCGCCTTATACAACATAGGTCAAGATAGCTTGTTAGTTATCTTCTAGGGTTAGTGAGTTATCCTATCATCTCTATAAAAACGAATCAACACTGTAATTATAAATCATCTCAGTTTCTACTGATGATCATAATATCATTCACCCCTGTGGGGTTTTGTCAGTGGACGTAGGCGTTAGTGCCGAACCACTTTAATCTCGTGTGTCTTTTGTTTATCTAATCCTTACTCTTATCATAAATCTAATAACAATCTCAACAGAGGCCAGTAGAAACATAGTTGATAGTTAGAAACAAGCCACAGAAGAAGAAAAAAAACTATGAGGCCAAAGTGTAGACCAAACACTAAGATTCAGAATTGGCAGATCATGATCCATTGCCAGGTTAGCATACTTTGACCGAGAAATTTCCTGATTTACCCAAGGCACCATTTGAGTTTGTCTTGCTCCTGGGATAAGTAACCAGGTGACTCCATCGTCAACAGCTGGAAGTTTAAACTGAAGGACCCTGTAAGCAAAAAGGAAACTAAAGTGAATGATTGATGCAACGAGTTGGAACTTAAATGAAGGACGCTGTAAGCAAAAGGAAACTAAAGTGAGTGACTAGACAGACTCACCAAAACATTGCTACTTATTAGAAGATAAACATTATGAAAACATATTTGGCGTAGCAATACAGGGGAAGGTTACCTCAGGCAATTGAGAAGAAGCAACCAAATCACCAGGCAGAACTAGCTCTGGTGGAATCCTAACATGCTAATTGATTTTGATAGATGTTCCGCCTTTAAATGTAACCCACTTAAAATATAATATCAGTACTTTTGGTAACTGCATCTTTAACGTCCGGTCAGAACCTGAAAAAAGTCATACTCTTACTTTAAGAATGTAGGAGCACTCAAATGGAGAACAACACCTTATCAGGTTCAGCCGCCATTATTTTGAATAACTATTCTACAAACCAAACCCATAAATTTGCCTCGGTGTTTAAACTAGCATACAAACCAAACCCAAGGGAAACAGCCATAGGGATACAGGTTATCTACAACATATAATTTATAGGATCACGGTAGACATCAAACCAAGTAACTAAACAATCAAAGCCATGACATCACAAAAACGAATCCAGAATAATTGAAACATCAATAATTTCACCCCCCATAAATTCTCAAACGGGAACATCAATGTCATTACCTTCAGAAGTGCAGAACAGATACATCAAACAAACTACCTACTATTAACCACAACCAGAGATTCACATCCAAACCTTAACAAACTGATCCTAGCATATCCTTTTAATATCCACCCGGACCATCCCATTAAACACAGACAACTACATACGAAGAAAGAAAGCAGACATATACCTTAAGACTATCCAACAGCCATCCTTAATTAACTGACTATTTACTTCCTTTTCACGTGCTGCATTTCTTTGCTTATGTGCAGCTAGCAAAAGTGTTTGAAATTCTCTGAGAAACAACTGGATTAGATTTTTAAGTGTATGTGATTTTGCCTCATTCTCAGATTCCGTCCCAAGCTGGCTAGAAGATTTGCTGATATCAACAGAAAATTACAGGTTTAGACAATGATATATTTTTCTGATCACCATAATGACTTCTACTCTAATCAGTAAGTCTTCTTTTTCTCATTTTCATTGATTTTTGTGAAGTTGGTAAGAGTAGTATTTGTCGTTAGTGGAGTCCGAAGTAAAGAACGAATATCTTAATGAATTATGTGTCTGTGTGGATCTCAAACTCCATTTGTAATGTAGTATCGATGCAGAACTTTTGAGCTACCTAATATAGTTGAACATGAAAATCCCACTTATGCATCATGCCTTGGTTTCTAACAGGAAAAGCTGGAGGAAAATAAGAGGTTGAAATCTAATGAAAGTGTACCTTGGCCTGAATTTGCATTCAACAATTTATAGGGATGGTCATCCTTCGACGTTTTGTATCGCACGACTATAGATTATTAGATTTCAGGTAAGAGAATAGTAATTTACATCAAAGTTAATTATATAGGAGCTAAATATACACAACAATATTAATGTCTATGCTGCTCTTAAGTGACAAAAGTTAGGCTCTTAGTACATAACCCATTTTACACTCTTAGTACATAACTCATTTTATTGGCTTGATTAGGTACTTAGATCAGCTGGGGATGACACCAGAAAGTCTTTTATAGACAAACTTTAATCGGTGGGAACTATGGTCTTGGGAAAGAGTGTATTATCAATGACTCATGATGGCTCTCCATACTTGCAAGCTTATTCTCATTGAAGAAAACTAGAAGCTATGTTTGTGAAGAAATGTGGATAATTGCAGATAGTTATACTGAGTGGATAATTCAAGAACAAGTACATCTAAAAGACAAAGAAGAAAATAATCAAGGGATACCGCTTCCAAAAGATTGATTACTGATGAACAACTTCTGGTAAGGTTTATTTCTTCCGGCAAACCGTCTTGTTTTGTTAGGGAAAGATTGTGAACATTCTGTTGTTTTATCTTGCAGGCCCTTGTTGCATTTTAACGATTATGGTTTTTCTCTGCAGTAGTGCTTAGTGTAACTACCAATTAATTACTAACCTTAGTTTAGATATTACTTTAATTCCTTGTAGCAAATTCAGGGAACTCTAATATAAACCTGACTGCATGGAATATCTGTTTGTAGCTCGATTTTGTCATGTATTGGCATTAGAATATAATGTCTTCCTATAATGCTTTGCGACATTCAAGTGATTAGCTGTGTGATGTAATTTTAGGGTCATTGCCTAGTTATGTATCTACTCAGTATATGGATGGTGAAAAGAGAACTTAAGGGATCCCCTTGACATCACTATCCTAATCTTATAGTAGCACAATGTAGTTCGAGCAATTAGTTTCAGGATTGCAAGATTGAGTTATCAATTAGTTTGCTGTGATTATGTTGGAATTCTGAGTCATTCGAGGTGGTCATAAATCGTCTTGGTGTGATTTGGACTGCACATTGTATCTGGCATTTTATTACGGATTATGCATGGTCCTTGTTGGTTATAAATGAACAATGGAACTACTTTTATTTGTATGATTCTTCCCTATTGCATACCTAGTGCTTAGGAAACATAGGCAATTGCCTAGGGCCCCCGGATTATAGGGGCCCCCAAAATTTTTTTTTTCCAGTAGTATGTATCTGCCTTGAACAGAGGAGAAAATAAACTACTATGAGCCTAAGTCTTAACTATTTTGGCCCAGTAGAGAAACGTGTTTTTATCCCCACTTAGTACTCGGCTGTCTACATAGTAAAAAACCTAACTGAATAAATCCATTTACACACAGCCTTATCCCGAGCAGTTGTCTCTCCATCTCTCAACATTCACTTCGGTAAGTTCATCGATTAGATTCAATACTAACAGAGGGTTGTTCAATTTTTTTTTTTTTGTTTGAATCTACATGAAATCATTGATATGGGTATAGATATTCTTAAGATCAGGAGTAGACAGTTCATAATTTTGGTCAATTGCTAGTTAGGGTTTCATAATAATAACACTTTTAGAAGAATTGGTTCACAAATACAAGTATACAAATTACAATCGTCAATCCGCAATCCCGTGATAAACAATTGGAATGGAAAAAAGAATAGAACAAGAAAATTAGAAAAAATTATACATGGGTTCCGATATCGATGGGCGTGACTTGTATGCCGAAATGAAAGTTCTAAAAGGCTATTTGCCAGAAGAAACTAAAAGGCCAATTGAAGTATTGAATTTTTTGAAATATATTGAACGATGCTACCCTAATGTAGAGATTGCATATAGGATTTTGTTTACAGTTCCCGTTACTGTTGCCTCTGCAGAAAGAAGTTTCTCAATGCTAAAGTTGATCAAGTCTTACCTCCGGTCGACAATGTCACAAGAAAGATTAAATGACCTAGCAATGTTATCTATCGAGGTCGACATGGTGAATAACATCGATTACGATACAATAATTGATGAATTTGCATCGAGGCCAGGAAGATCAATTTTTCGTAGATTAACTGCTTTTGCATAGTCGTAATTATATTGCATACTTGTGTTTTTAATTTCATTACATACTTATGTTGGTTTGTTTGTTTTTTTTTTTTTTTTTTTTGAAACATACGTATGTTATCGGTCTTTTTATTTTAAACAATCGGCAAATTATTTTTTTTAGGCCCCTATTTTCGGTTTTCGCCTATGGCCCCTAAAAAGCTTGGTACGTCCCTGCTTTTAAGGTTGTTATTTTCACCTATGCAACTTACTGAAAGATCATTGTGTTTTTCTTCACAAGAATTATGTTCACCTGGCTGGAAAAATTCAAGAAAGAAAATTCCAAGGGTGTCCTCGGTTGCAGGGACATCAAGTGCAGTTGATATATACGAACCAACTGGAAGTAAACTTAAGATTGAGGAGGTCAAGAAGAACTTGGAAATTGCAATGACAAGTTGGTTTCTGGTGAAGAATAGAAGTTTCAAGAAAATGTTACTGGGTCCTGCCTGCTATACTAGGTACTTTTCAATGCCGTAGGAAAAGGCCCTCTTGTGGTTGTTGTATTGACAGTAAGTAAGGATTGATCATGAAACTACAGAAGATCATGTAACAGCCTACTATTTCTTCTTGTTAGATTCGGCTGTGAGTATAAACAAATTTGTTTTTGTATTGCAAACCTCTACAGGCCGAGTAAGAAGAAAGACCTTGGTAAAGCATTTCAGCAAATTCCTGTTTCACAGGCTCCAGTCTCTATCTAGCACCAATTTCTTTGTCAAGCTCTCATACAAAGCGCAGTTAGTAATCCGTCTTCAAGCAGCTTGGCAACATTTCAAAGTCCGCGGGCCAAAGTATTCATTCCTGGGAAATGAGCAATGAACAACTCTTGTCATAATTTCGTACCAAAGTTGAATCCTCCTGGTGCAGCGGTGCTAGTGCTCCAATACTGACAGCGCTGAGCATTGTCATAGTGGTCGCGTCAATGTTTTTAAGCATTTCAGACAGTCTCAAGCTCACCATGGCAGCTGTGACGAGAAAGAGTAGCAGGACAAGCAGGTGGACTACTGCTATCTAACTGCAAGTGTGACCACCACCAAGCCCATTTGTAAATACCAGTGGCAGTAATGTAATAAGAACTACCCCTAGTTCACTTCTCTGTCCACTAATTACCCTAGTATTTAAACAACATCTGTGTTAGGGCTTTCTTTTATTACTCTCATTCTCTCCGTCTCTTCCTTGGTTTTCATTTTCACCGCCGTCTCAACATCACCACCACCACCATCACAGTTGATCGTGGCTGCTGATATCCATGATCAACAAGAAGAAGATATGTACCAGCATAATGATATCTCCTCTCACGTTTATATTTCCTCTACATTTATGAATTCGACCATTTTTCAACATCACTTCCTGCTCTGTATCAGTTTCGTTATTCAAGAAGCTTCGTTCGAAATTTCAGCTTTATATGACGTCGAGAACACCAGCAAGCTCTTATAGGTAATATGATTATTCCACAACCAGTTTTCGCTAGATAGATATTTGATAATTGATTTCAAATCTTCTAAATGAAATTGCAGGCTACCTCTCAGATCTCAGATGGTGCTATGTATGACAAACAAACTAGCTGCTAGGTAAGCAAATCATCTAATTGGTTTATTGACAATAATTAGTAGCTTCTTTATTTTTTCGTGATACTGAGATTTTCTACCTCTAAATTTTTGTAGGGTTTCCCAGCTGCAGTGAAGCAGCAACTTTCTACAAGTTTCAAAGAAAAGTGTGAAAATGGAGTGGAGAATAGAAGGATTGCCAAATTGTAAGTTTCCAAGGCACCAATTGCAAGGTGTTTGATATCCATAAAAATTGTCTTAACAATTAAAAGATAAATTAGGTGGATTGCCTTCATTATACATGTTGGGTAAAAGGTCAAATCACTTTTCTGGTTGTACATTTAGGATTTGATGTCTTTTGTGTTCTAACATCATTACTGTTTTCATATGTTCTTCTGTTTTCATATGTTCTAGGATATATGACAGGTGATCAAGAGGAGCCAAGTACATAAAAGGACACACTCACACAAGTGAAAGATCCAAGGCAATTTGTAAAGGACCTCCAAGAATGAAAGAAGCTTCCAGATCTCAACCCAACTGAGAGAGCACAAGCAACCTGGGTTGTTAAGCCTCCAGCTGAGAATTGCCATTCACCCCTTGTATAGCACTGAAAATAATACTTCAAAAGTTGCTTCTGACTTTCCCGTTTAGCTCAATTCTGGCGCTTTACGGTAGCACTGAAAATAATCTGTAGTTGAGATAAATCTCCAATAGCAGTATCTATAAGAGATACACAAGATGCGGCACATGATTAGATTTATCTTTAGATTCTCAGTTTGTATCAGATAGTTGCTTATGCGCGGGAACTGATTTATGATTTCCAAACTCAATGTCCATTAGGAAGTGGCATGCTGTTGTGATGCTACATCGCCTCTTTGGTGTAGACAATGTTTTAGCAGTTTGGGAATCAACTACTTTTTGAGAAAAAGATGTAAAATTTAGGCAAGCACTCGGGCATCAAGTTTTCTCTCGTTACGTATGGTTTTGGAAAGTGTACAAGCAGATGAAATGAAGAGACTCCCGAGTAAAAAGGAAAAAGAGGGTATTTATGCTAGCTGATGAAGTCACCACTTTAATTCATCATCTCTGTCAAACATGGTCAGATGGAGTTCTATTAGTTACATTGTAATCATCAAGCTCCGAGCCATCACTTAAGGCCGATTACACTTCCTCGAGTCGGCATGCAAATTTTAAGAATACACACAAAAAATAAATAAATAAAATAAAATAAAATAAAAGATTAAGCTTCATGATGTTTGGCACAACCATTACCACTCACCCATTGCCACACACCATTAAGACTTACCATTGCCAGACACTCGTGTGGTGAAACGACGTGTTACTCCTGCAGTTAAATCCTATTGCCGAGAAGTGTACAAGAGGCATTTTATTGTTATACTCCCTCCGTCCATTTTTAAGTGTCCGCTTTGACTTTGTCAAGATATTAAGAAAATCCTATAAAATGTCATGACTATCCCTTGACTAGCCTATTTAATATTACGTTATTACCAAAATTAAAATTATTAATGTTAAAAATTCTAATTTGGATAGTATTATTGTTTTAGGAAATATTGTAAAGAAATAAAAGCAAACTTATACTCCAAAATTTAAGAATTTTTTTATTTCCTCCATTTGATTTTGGTTTCCCGCACTAAAACTTTGGAGCCTTTGGAATTTTTATTTGAGAGGAAAAACAATTGAAATTGTAGATTATTTCCTCTTTAGATATACTCTACCATGAATTTGAGATTTTGCCATAAATTTTTTTGATTCTTTGCCATGTAAGAATAAATAGAAGTATTGGGAATTTTGTAACTACCCATAAATGTTTTTATTTAAAAAATGAATGACAATTAATATAAAAAAATATTGAAAGGATTTTTTCCTTATATATGGTGATGATATTTATGATTCTGAATTAAGTTTATAATAAAAATGATTATATAATTATAAAAAAGAAAGGGTATATTTGATAGTTTAAGGGAAAAGTATGTCTATAAACAGAGCGGACAGATAAAAATGGACAGACCAAAGTAGAAATTAGGACAGATAAAAATGGACAGAGGGAGTAATTGTTTTGACTGTTTGACTACTTCAGTCAACTGCTAAGACTTGGTCAGATCAATATCTTAAAAGTTCTCCATTATCAGCTACTCTATATCATAGCCGTCTGTAAGCAGGTAAACAATTCACGTTCATTTGAAATACACGGTTATAATTAAAAACCTAAATTTGACGGTAGATTCTCTAATCCTTATAAGTAGTACTAGTATAGATTTCTACAAGACTACAGGTGAACCCTAAAAACTGCGCCTCCCATCGTCTCTGAAAGTAGGAGAAAAACCCTAAAAAAAAACAGATCTGTCACTACAAAATCATGGCAGACAGCTTTAAGCAACTATTAACGTGATGATTTTTCCTCTCAAGATCTTAATTTAAATGGGTCAACCACATGCTTGCTCACAGTCATCTCCATGTCGGTTCCTTTATTTTTAGTTTTTCTTCGATTTTTTTTTTCTGAATGGAAGAAAAACTGAATCTGTTAATTTAATCATTTTTATTGTTCATCTCCGTAGTTTAGTTTTATGTATGTCAATCAATTAACCTAGATAAGTGGTGGAGAAGTTCTGTAATTGTCTTCTTATTCTTTGTTTTTCTATTCATGAAATTGTATGTAATCTAAATTTTTAGTAAAAGCACACCTAGCTAAATCCAATTTCAGTATGTTACCTATTGAAATTGGGCAAAGAGTTGAAATGCCCCAATTTGGGGTGTCGTTTGTGAAAATGCCTGATTTTTCAAAAAAAAGTTAAAATGCTTATCAATCCGTTAGTTTTTCCATCCAAACTAGTTAAATGGTCAATTTTGCACACACGTGAACTCCTACATGTGAAAAAAAACTCATTTTTAGCCCTCTTTTTTTAATTGACTAGATGTTGAGCCCGTGCTTTGCACGGGCTGAAGTCACTAAGTTGGGCGGGCTGAAATTAGGCTAATGTGTGTGGTCAGTAAAATAGATAGGTTAAGTAGTAGAAATCCGTTCTATTTAATCTAACTATATTTTTTTTCACCTGAATGTACCCGAACTCGAAGTGGGAGACCATCAAACTCCATTTCAGTGTCAATATATTTACCGTTTGTTTGGAAAACGAACTCAAGTTTTCATGATAAGTTTTGGGCAAGTTGAATTTGAAGAATTAGTGTCACTATTGCATCACACGGATCGTTCTTGTCATCCTGGACAATATTCATCCTAATCTATCTTTCTAAGGAAATATAGATGTTCGTGCTTCTCTGTTGTATTTTGAAATCAGGATCTCCCTCAACGATATCTGTATTTCCAATGATCTTGCTGAATAGTGCTAATGCTTCTCCCGTTTCATCAACTTTTCGTTGTTCGGCCAAGAATCTACATCGAATACTTCCAACCCAGTCTTGTACCTGTTGATGATACATACATAGATGGATCACAAAAATATCAAGTACCAACTACAGACTTGCAGCCATTACATTAATTTTATTTTCTGTATCAAGTTTTTTTAACATACAACAATGCAATCTTAATATAAAATCTTAGGTAGTTGGGACGACATTTCCAAGTTTCAACTGGTTCGAAAGTCTTATTAACGTAGTACAATAGCCTTATTCGGTTATTCCCATTTGAGAACAAAGCACCACGAAACATTTTGGTATAGATATTCTACAGAATTCAGAGACGGGCTGCAATTACTAATTTACTTGTTTAAATTACCTTAATGCAAGTTTTGTTACCTATCTATCTTTAACAGACTTGCCAAGTGCAACATAAAAGAGTTATTGGACAATTTTGGGCTGGTATTATCTTGTTCGAAAATCACTATTAAAAAGAAAAGTAAGATGATATTTGGCAATGCTAGGACTGTTGGAGTTACTTTGCTACAGACACCAAGATGATATATGAAATGCTTTGCAAATGTATACATGTGTAGTATTGCGGAGCTAATATTGGCATGGGAAGCATGGGAGGTTCTAGCCTACTCAAATAACTGTGCCATCTGTGGGAGTCGAACCCACAACTAACTACATGGTTGAGAACCATGCGCTCTGCCATTTGAGCTAAGATAGCATATACAATTTCTTAAGATAAGTGAGATTTAATATAATGAAGTTCAAGGTAATAGTAATTGAACGCGTATGAT
Source organism: Papaver armeniacum (assembly GCA_023531295.1). Lineage (NCBI taxonomy): Eukaryota > Viridiplantae > Streptophyta > Magnoliopsida > Ranunculales > Papaveraceae > Papaver > Papaver armeniacum. The sequence continues at coordinate 74,241 of JAJJWW010002053.1, read as the reverse complement.
TCATCGGCATAATGGGATACACCAAGAAGAGAACTTACCTTCAAATGGAAGATTGTTTTCTTCTCTTTGGAAGATAGCTGTTTATAATTTTTTTAGAATTCTCTGTAGTATATACCCAAGACCTATATCTAATTTACCTGCCAGTACCCATTGGTTATAAGAAGACCCAGCGAAGGAAAAGGGAAACAAATACAGGGCCTTTTAATCACGTACACCAAGCCACGAAAAATTCAGCTAGTTCACTGTTGGCTATTAAAATAATACTAATAGAAAGATAGAAAATAACTGGTTAATTCAGAAACCTATCTGCGATCATTTCGACACTATCACCATGGTCTACAACAATTTTAATTACCTCAGCTTTCATGTGCTTAGGTGAGTCAAAGAGTTGTAATAGACCGATAAACTGAATAATTGGTAAAGGATATAGATATCCACCTATTGCTCAAGTTCCATTCAGTATGATGTCAGAGCATATACTAATGTGCAGCTATTCAATAGCGAAAATATGCAGATCAAACATTTAAGATTTCTTTGAGCATAAACCCTAAGGCTAAGAGTGACTTGAGTACTCAAAAAGATGATCTGAACACATGACTGCATTTTATTATGATTATATTATAGATGCACATACAACATGTTTTAGGAGAAATCTAAAAGCTAGTAATTAGCAACTTGGAATTGTGTTTCATAAAGTTACCTGTCGAAGAAATGTAGACCTATACATACTTCAACTGTACAATAACTCTCTGCACATAACAGAATAGCCATTCTAATTAAACAGTCCATTTGCATAATCAAGAGATTCAAAAGTACTCTCTCCATTTGCTAAATAAATCTAGAGATTCAAAAATAAAAGAAAAAAAAAGCAATGTCCAAGAAATCATTAAACAGTGAGCTAAAAAGTTAATGAAACAATAACATTTGATTAGAACAAAATCAATATAAATTAATATCTAGTAGGAATATTTGACTATTGTATAAAGAGGAAATTCTGTGGTAACGGTACTTCAACCCTATAGGAATCAACAAAAGAACAAAACCAAATTTAGTAGAAACCATTAAACAGTGAGCTAAAAAGTTAATTAAACAATAACATTTGATTAGAACAAAATCAATATAACTTAATGTTTGCTGGTAGGAATATTCTACTGTTGTATAAAGAGGAAATTCTGTGGTAGACCATTTCCAACAATCGCGGAAATAACAGTACCTCAACCCTATAGTATTAACAAAAGAACAAAACAAAATGGTTCTTTGCAGTAGCATTCCGTGACTTAATAACTCACTGAAAAGTCATAATCGATCGTATGTAAAATGGTGTAACACACAAATTGAGTGCACAACCTTATTACATTTTTCTTTATAAAACTTAACCTTTCTCCCTCAAAAAAAAAGTAGGTTAAACATGGAGTCAAACCATAATCAAAAGATGATCAAAATCTGGACTTGCAGATGGAGAGAATTTTTTTGTTCTAAAAGTTAATAAAGAAAAGGGTTTAGATTTACCAAATGAAGGGTTTGACTTTTATTCGAAACGCCTATTTTGGTTTTCTTCATCTCCAGAGTTGGATTTTCCAACTTTAAACCTGGTATAAAGAACCCCGTTAAGCCAAATGAACACCTAATTTTGAAGAATCACAACAACAATGAAAAAGAAAGGAATAAAGAGGAAATTCTGTGGTAGACCACTTCCAGCAATGGCGTCCATAACAGTACCTAAACCCTATAGAATCAACAAAAGAGCAAAACCAAATTTAGTATAAACAGTAAGCTAAAAAGTTGAATAGAATGGGAAGCGAATTTGTTTTATTATATGGCCTAAATAAGAAGTATGATTAAGCGGCAATTGTTCTCATAACCACGTAACACTGTATACCTGGGAAATTGAGAAAGTAATGGAGTACATTTATCTGTAAAAACCAAATATCAGAATAATGGAGTGTACCTTGCCGTGTTTGGATGTCATTCTATTGTGGGAGTACATTTCTAGCAAAATCATCTAGTAATAAATGCAGGTATAATAAAACACTCGACACTTGGGTGAACATAGTTTCCTTTGCTAAAAAAAAGTAGGGAAATCAATCTGAGGAAAATAATGATAAATTTCTGTCACTAATGCAATGTTTGGATGTCATTTCTTTTGAACTTCAAGATAAAAATAGGCAGCAAATTTATATGATACAATTAAGAAAATTATTAATACCTAAATTATATACTGAGAAACTTTTGGGAACTCATTTAGGGAGACCACTGAAGTGGATACTAACCAATTTCACCAGCACCAGGTACAAAAACAAAAAAAACAAAAAAAAACAAAAAAAAAAAAACAATTTTCCCCACAAACTTCGACTTTCCCATTTGCATAATCAATCACAGTAACAACCAAAATTTAGTAAAAAAGAACTTGTTAGAACTGAGCATTACAAAAAATCTAAAATACAACTAAATAAAGATCGTGAGCCCATTAGATAAATCATAGAACAAAACAATCAATTGGGTAATAAAAACATTAAGAAGTACAAAAAGCAATCCGGCACTCTTCACCTGGGATGTCACAAATAGCTTATATTTCGGATTCTTGAACCTCAAATAATGACTCCTCAAAATCGGCAATCTCCGCTATCCGCAGTAGTACCTTCATCAAACAATCAAAATTATCAGAATACAGAACTAAGAAAAAAAAAATCCAAAACGCATTCGTTTTACTTTTAATTGTAACTGATATGCTCTTTACTGAATCATCAAAAAGAAGATGGTGGTGAAACATGAGGTGATGATGGCGATCGGAGGAAGTGGAAGAGAAGATGGAAAAGTTAGGGTTATGGATTGTTTTCGCTGTATAGGGTTGTTAGGAGAAAGGAAGAGAAACAGAGAATAAAAAAGAGAAGAGAGAGAGAACGAAAATTAATTAGGCCTTTTATTTATCACCCAAACGGAGTGTTTAAAACATAATAAAATTTATTCTAAATGCTCGATTCCTATTGGTGTGGGACCAGAAGCTCTAGAATTCAAACTGACTCCTCAAAATCGGCAATCTCCGCTATCCGCAGTAGTACCTTCATCAAACAATCAAAATTATCAGAATACAGAACTAAGAAAAAAAAATCCAAAACGCATTCGTTTTACTTTTAATTGTAACTGATATGCTCTTTACTGAATCATCAAAAGAAGATGGTGGTGAAACATGAGGTGATGATGGCGATCGGAGGAAGTGGAAGAGAAGATGGAAAAGTTAGGGTTATGGATTGTTTTCGCTGTATAGGGTTGTTAGGAGAAAGAAAGAGAAACAGAGAATAAAAAAGAGAAGAGAGAGAGAACGAAAATTAATTAGGCCTTTTATTTATCACCCAAACGGAGTGTTTAAAACATAATAAAATTTATTCTAAATGCTCGATTCCTATTGGTGTGGGACCAGAAGCTCTAGAATTTAAGCTTTTGGCCTAACTTTCATTGTGGAGCCAGTATTTCGGCCTCAAATTATATATACAATATTTTCTACTTATAAATAACAAACCCTTAATATTACGACACGTGTCATATTTTCGCCGCCGCCACCTCCACCACCACCTCAGCCACCTCCACCTCCTCCACCACCACCACCACCACCACCTCCACCTCCACCACCACCACCACCTTAACCGCCACCACTACCGCCTTCACCACCATCGCTGTCGTCACCATCAGAACCACCACCACCGCTACCACCACCATCATTACCACCGGAACCACCGTCGCCGCCACTACCACCATCGTCTCCACCACCAAAACCACCACCCCTGAACCCTTAAACCCTGAACCCTGACCCTGAACCCTAAAACCTTTAACCCTAACCCTAACCCTGAACCCTAAAACCCTTAACCCTGAAGGGTTATTATTGTCTTTATTTCACATGTGTGCCAAACTCACTACTTAACTGGTTTGGATGGAAAAGTTAACGGATTGGGGCATTTTAACACTTTTTGAAAATCCGGGACATTTCCACAACCGTACCTCCAAAATTGGGGCATTTTGGCTATTTTTCCATTGAAATTGAATCGTCGTTTTGAGTTTGATGGAAACAGGTGCGAATATAGTTTAGAATTTTCCTCCGATAATAAACTCATCGGATCTACCAGCAATTAATGTGTTAGTGGGATGTGTCTCATCGTTTTTTTTTTTTTTTTATATATATATAAGAAATGAGGTGTTTTGATTTAGATGCAGAAAGAAAATTGACGCCCATAAGACAACGTCACACCACCAGTGAGTGAGAATGTTGGAAACACTAGTTTTCCAGCACCAACAACTTAAAAATCCGTGGTTCTTTAGAAAATAAACATTCATGACAATTAAGTTTTGTATATCTTTATTACTGAAACTCTACTGAACTAATTTAGGCAAGACGCCGCTGTGCCCCAATCTGAGCACAAGCAACGATGTGCATTTGCATTTTTCATTTTGCGATTAGTAATGAAGAACAGTGAACAACAACTTAATCAATTTGGTCTTCAAGAGTGATGTTAGTATCAATTTCTTTCAACTTCTCGGGGAGACTCACAGAGATTGAAAAATTATCATAAATCTGTGTGATTTGGATTTGTCCAGCAATAACCTTTATATACCAGGCGAATCAGAACTGCCAAGAATTAATGTCCTTGAAATTAAATGGTTCCATTCCTTATCAGATTAGGAGTCTAGTGGAGTTGCAGACTTTTCTTGACCTCAGTCAGAATGAACATAGCTAGGGCACTTGGCCAAGTTACAAAGTTTAAGCCTTGTAAAAACAGGTTCTATACCATCTTCTTCTCTAGAGCATATGGTAAGAAGTCTTGAGTACTGTATCACATGAATGAATGCAACTGATAAAAACACAACTGATTCAGGCGGTGAAATTTCATTCTCAAACTGGAAATCAATGGGAATATAGTATGCAACGATATAGTCATAGCAACAAATAATTTCGATGACAAATATTTGCACTGAAAAAGGTGGACAAGGGTCCAGGGAGTATTTATAAAGCAACACTCCATTAAGGTGTAATTTTTGTTATCAAATGCCTTAATTGTTCCGCAGAATCATCCTCCAATGAATGCAAATTTTCGGAGGATAAATGTGGCTACAAGAACTTTGAATCTCTTCATCCAAAGGCTGCATGTTTCTAATTTACTGACTTTGTGGAGAGGGGAAATCTGGCAAATGTCTTGATAGTGAGAAAGAGGCAAGGATGTTAAACTGGTCAATGAGGTTGAAGGTGTGGCTCATGCTTTGACATACTTGCACCACATACACCTCCAATCGTGCGCCATGACATAACAGGAATCTTATTGGACTCTGAATTCGAAACAAAGGTTGCAGATTTTGGTACAGCAAGTTTGCTAAAACAGGAAGAGTCTAACTGGACAACACCAGTCGGCTCGTTTGGGTACATTACTCGAGGTCAGTTTAACGTTCTCTAACTAACACCATTTCAATCAATGTTCATTCCGCACCTAGCACTCAAAATATTCCATATTGGCATTTGGACATACCAAATATTAGCATTTGACTAGAATACTAAAATCGCTACATTTCGATTAATTAAGAAAATCCATCATTTGTAGTATTTGGTCTCATGCATGCAGGTTGCTATTCCAGTGGTTCCTACTATAGGAGCGTTGGTTACTTATACCAAATTCGGAGAGGATTAACTCTCAGAGAACTGTTGATTTGATGAATGTTGTCTCCACTCTCCACATAATTTGTTTAGAAGAAATGTGGGAATACACTAGTTTTCCACCACCAACACCTTAAAACTGTGGTGTTCAGGCTGTGCCCCAATCTTAGCACAAGCAAGGATGTGCGTTTTTATTTTTCATTTTGCCATCAGTAATGAAAAACAGTGAACAGCAACTGAATCAATTTGGTCTTCAAGAGTGATGTTAGTATCAATTTCTTTCAGTAGGAAATATCATTAGGTCCTAGGAATAATATATTAGAGAGAGTCTAGTCCATTTGACCCAGTCAAATGTCTGTTTGGTCCTATTTGGTAATATAAATTATAGTTTGGTCCTAAAAATTATTGTTTGGTCCTATGCTGATGTCATGGATGATGTAAATGTCACATTGTAGTGGCAGAAATACCCTTTTAGGATAACGACCATATATATAGTCAAAAAGTTAAGAGAATAAATCATAACTAGATTTACTTTCTCTCTCTTATATTTTCAGATCTAGAATTTCTTTTTTTCTTTCTTCTTCTTTTTCCTCCTGTTAATGGTGTCTCCATTTTTTTTGTTCTCTTTTCTTCCTGCTGCTGTAAACGATGGCGATGAAGGTGAAATCGATTTAGATATTTAGATCGGTAGTTGTAGATGATGAATACGATGATGTTGATAATGTTGAATACGATTTTTTAAGGTTTTTTTTTTTCTTTTTTCTGCTGCTGTTGACGATGAAGAAGATGAAGATATGTTGTTGCTGCTGCTGTTGACGATGAAGACGATGGTGTTAATCGATTTAGATATTTTTTTAGGGTTTTTATATGGACTTCATTTCTGGAATGAAGTCTGTTTTTTTAGGTTTTTATATGGACTTCATTTCTGGAATGAAGTCTGTTTTTTTTAGGTTTTTATATGGACTTCATTTCTGGAATGAAGTCTGTTTTTTTAGGTTATTATATGGACTTCATTTCTGGAATGAAGTCTGTTTTTTTTGGTTTTATATGGACTTCATTTCTGGAATGAAGTCTGTTTTTTTAGGTTTTATATGGACTTCATTCCAGAAATGAAGTCTGTTTTTTTAGATTTTTATATGGACTTCATTTCTGGAATGAAGTCTGTTTTTTTAGGTTTTTATATGGACTTCATTTCTGGAATGAAATCACATTTTTAGGTTTTTATATGGACTTCATTTCTGAATGAAGTGCTAAAAAGAAAATAAGTAAAAAATTAACACGAAAGGGTATTATTTAATATTTTTAAATAATTATGGACCAAACAGTAAAGGCGTTTGACCAAAGGACCAAATACACATGGCCCACCTAAAAAAGGACCAAACGATATTTTTCCCTTTCTTTCAACTTCTCGGGGAGACTCACAGAGATTGGAAATTTATCATAAATCTGTGTGATTTGGATTTGTCCAGCAATAACCTTTATATACCAGGCGAATCAGAACTGCCACGAATTAATGTCCTTGAAACTTAGTTGTAATAAGTTAAATGTATCCCTTCCGTATCATATTAGGAGTCCAGTACTGGAGTTGCAGACTACTCTTGACCTCAGTCACAATGAACATAGCTTGGGAACTTAGCCAAGTTACAAAATTTAAGCCTTTTAAAAGCAGGTTCTCGGGTTTGATGCCTTCTTCTTCTCTGGAGCACATGGTAAGAAATTTGAGTATTTCTCTACTGTCTCAACGAATGAATGCAACTGATAAAAACACAACTGATGTTCATTCTCAAAATGGAAATCAATGGGAATATAATATGCAACGATATTGGGTGTTTGGCCGAAAATATGTTGGATTTGAATAATAGGGTGAAATCTATGCTATGTTGGCGGACGTGACCAAAACTAAATGTATTTTGGTATTTGGACGTTTCTGCCCTTACCTTTTTATTTTATCACTGTTTTTCCCGTGCATACCAAACATTTGATTTTTTTTTATTTTTTTTTATTTTTTACGATTACATTGTTATTATTTGATTGTGGCTTACGTGGGTGTTGAGATAGCACATCTAGACACCGTATAAATGTCGAGAGGATACGCATAAGGGATGCCATTGAGTCTCGACATCAACTTTTGTGGAGTCCAGACACTGCATATTTGGATCTCATTATACGTTTATAAACGTGATTATCAAAACATTATACAAATCATTAGTGAAATACTTATCATTAATCGGCCTCGATGTCTGGATGTTGTTACTCAAATTTTTTATTTCTCGTCTTACTCTTCACTTCTATTTCTTCAACTACAGCTCTCCAAAGAGCTCATTTTTCTTCTTCCACGGAACACACACCACACCCATCTTCTTCTTCTTCCTGTTCCTATTCATGTTCTTCTTCTGGTTCTTGTTATTTCCTTTTCTGGTCATGTTCATCATCATCATACAGTGTCTTCAATAGAGATACCAGAGTTTTTTTCTAAGGCTGAACAAGAGAGCCAAAAGGCAAGGAAATCGAAGTCTAAACTCATCTATAAGTTCATTTCATTATAAGTTCCACTGATCTGTGATCTCAGGTATGAAAAAATCCGTCTTCCTAAAATCTTGATGTAAACCCTAGAAATTGGATTTCTAATCTTTTTCCCCATTTTGACTTCCACGTCTGGATATAGATTGAAAATTAGGCTAGGGTTTTGATGTTTTATATGTTTATGCATCTTTGATGTTTTCTTTTTAGGTTCAATTTCATCTTTGATGATAATGTTAAACTGGATAGAAATTTTGATTTTGATTTCATGAAATAGGTTTGAAAGAGGGTTTAATAGGCAGTTTCTTAGTGTTAGATTAAAATTTTGATTACGAAATTATGCCACTGTTTGATTTTGGTTGTTAGGGTATTTATATGTTTATGCATCTTTGATGTTTTCTTTTTGGGTTCAATTTCATCTTTGATGATAATGTTAAAGCTGATAGAAATTTTGATTTTGATTTCTTGGGTTTAATAGGCAATTTCTTAGTGTTAGATTCGAATTTTGGTTACGAAATTATGCCATTGTTTGATTTTGGTTGTTCGGATTTTAAAGAGGAATTTAAGCAAACATCTGATATGGTTGTACATATCAATAACAAACTAGCATGTTTGTACATACTAGGGTACTTCTCTCATACTGTGTAACTGTGATGAATTTTTAATATTTTGATGTTACTATGTTGAATTTTTGGTGATCGATGAACACTCATTTTTGATAGAACAATTTCTGGACATGTATGAGATGGTTTAGTGTTTCTCGGGCAGATCTGTAGATCTCCTGTCTCTCTAGTAGTGTTGGTGAAGCAAGACTCTCTTAAACTATAAAATCACTGTTATTAATTTTCTTCTTGCGCAGTTACAACTGATGATAGAAATGCCTATTTATAGGCTACAATGGACTCTCTAGTTTGGTCTAGAGTTGTACTTTGTTAGTCACTCATTACAAACGACTAGCACCACATCCCTAGAATACTATAGGATACATCACACGTATCAATTTCTTTTTGTATACAAAAACTCTCTGCAGTCTTGGCAACAAAAACCGACATGGTGACTCTTGTTTGTTCATTCTAGGGTGATAAGCAATAACGTGTGAAGACATGAAGAGAGGACTAGGTATCACCATCACCGACAAGCGGGGTCTCACTTTGGTTGTAAACGGGAATTGAAGTGGTTAGAGGTTCTCTGACAGTCATACCAAAGACAGTCGATCACAAGTAATATGCTTGTAGAACACTACCCGTGAACGCAAAAAAAGCAATTGAACCCGATACAAATGGTGGTTTTTTGTATTATTTTTTTTGCTTGTTGGGCGTATCTTTACAAGGATTCAAGTCTTGGGGTGGACCCACATTTGCTATGTATGGTATGCATCTAAGTGGGGGGAACGCAGAGGAACTCTATTTTCGGCAATTGGGTATGATGCCAATGGAAAAATGTACCCTATTGCGTTTGCCATCGTTGATTCTGCGAACGGTGATCCCGTTTATGGTTCATGCAAAAGTTATTCAATGCGCTTGGTCACGAGTATTCGGTGAGAAAGGATCTAGTTGTGTGTTCGAACAGTTAGCGGAGCTTGAATCGGCGATTGCGGGAAGTGTTTCTGAAGCATGCCATGTGGGCTGCGCGTACCATATTAAAGGTATCTAACAACAACACTTTATAGTCATGTTACATTTGTTAGAAACTCATTTCCTTTAAAGTTTAACCCTTGAGCTATGTAGCGCGGGACACCTCCTAGTTATCTTTGCTGATGTAGTATACATATAATATTGAGGGCATATTCAGTTGTCATTTTTTAACAATTCAGGGAATATCATCAGGAGGTACCAAAAATTCGCCGCTGCTAAGGCATTTATGAGAGCCGCGCAAGCGTAAACTATAGATGGTTATAGGAGGGATATGTTACAAATCAAAAAGGATAAGGCAGTTTTTTCCTATGTGCAGGAACTTCATCCAAGGCATTGGGCTAGGGTGAAAGCCAAGAGAGCCCATTATACTCTCATGACAACAAACATCTGTGAGAGTTGGAATAACCTACTTTTGAAGGCTAGAGATCTCCCTATAACCCATTTAGTGGATTTCATTCGAACAGAGCTGATGGGAGGGTTGGATTGCAGGATTGCAACCGTGTGTTAGCTGGAGAAGTTGGATTGCAGGTACCCAATGTTGGCGCGGTGGTCAATCAGCCAACTGCAACAGCCACCTTGACCAAGCCCCGTCAAAGCATAGATCGAACTTTACGGATGGTCTCCGACTCTCTTGTTTAGAATGTATGTTTTTATTTTGAACCAAAACATTGTCATGCGCTTTAAGCTTCAAGTACCCTTGCAAAGTAAAACTCTTACGGTTATGTAATTTGTTAAGCCTTATAAGGCAATGAATTTTATCGGTGTTAACTATGTTTTAAAAGTCAGCGTCTGGAAAATTTATCTATATCGTTATATTAGAAGAACAAGCAAACTATTGGTCGTCTTGCTTGTCCAAGGCTTATCAACAAGATAAGTCAAACCGACATTAATAATATGTTCCATTTGTGTGCGGCTATTATCCACGGTGTTCTTCTAGTGTGCAGTATTATCCATAACAAGAATAATATGTTGTGCAGGAAATATCTACAACTTATTATGGTCCCTAAAACCTGTGCAGGAAATATCCACAACAAAAATCTTACCAGAACTCTCCTACTCGATATAAATCTTCGAAACAATTATCTATTGATCCTAATTCATCAGAAACAAACATTTGAAAATCAACAATCATGAACCATCTATAAATAGAGATCACTACAATATCCACGGTGTTCTTCTAGTGTGCAGCTATTATCCGCAACAAGAATAATTTGTTGTGCGGAAAATATCTACAACTTATTATGGGCCCTAAAACACATGCGGGAAGTATCCACAAAAAAAAATCATTCGGTGGGTACTTTTTCTTTTTAATAAGAAAGAAGAATTATATTACTTTTAACTTGAAATTTGAGTACAAAGTTTCTCATTGACAATATCCCTGAGCCATACAGGCAGTTCAGATTCCCAGACATTATTAATTCCAGTTATCCTTCCATCTTTGGCCAGTGTGTCTGCCACAGAATTGGTATTCCTTGGCACATGAGTGCACTCCCAACTTGAAAAAAGTTTAAGCAAATCTAAACAATCTGAAATGATGGCATTATTAGTCCATCCCACAGTGCCTACTGCACCTTTTATTGCATTGACTACATTAAGAGAATCACCCTCTAACTGTAAATGCTGAATATTGGCAAGTCTTGCACACTTTATAGCTTCATAAGCCGCCAAAGCTTCAGCCTGCTCCTCGTCTGCAGCTACTCCATACTTGCTCCATGCTCCTGTGACATTCCCTGCATCATCAATTATAATTAGTCCTATACCCATAGATTTATCAGCTTTTAAAAAAGATGCATCAAAGTTGACTTTAAAATATCCATCTCTTGGGATTTCCCATCTGATTTCAGTTCTAGTAGCAGTCAGACTATTGTTCGGGACTGCTTGTTTGATTAAGTGTTCATTCCATTCAGCTTGCTCCTTTTGAATCTGTCTCACTATTATGTTAACCTGCAGATCATTATTTTCAAAAACCTTTGAACATCTAGCTTTCCAGATGTTCCATAACGTAAACCCTGCAGAGATGATTAACTGATTCATGTTAACATTACCAGAGAACCAACTGGATATCCAGTTTCTCAGGTCTTTATCTCCAATCAACCCTGAAAAATTACTTTCTACTGTTATCCATATTTCCCTAGACACAGGGCAGTGTAAGAATAAATGATCACCAGTTTCAGGCACAGACTTACATAAAGGACAGATAGCATCAATGTTATGAGCATGCTTAGATAATCTTTCATTCACAGGCAAACAGTTATGCACACACTTCCATAGGAAATGTAGGATCTTTGGTGGCAAATTTTCTTTCCAGAAACTTATCCAAGGAAATTTTAATTGCTCAGCACAGTACACCACATCATTACTAGCATCATTAATCACTTTATAAGCTGATTTAACAGTGAACAAACCATTTTTAGTATGAGCAAAACCCAGGCTCCCATGTGAAGTTGAATTTTTTTGGTGGGTTTCTTTAACAAGAATGGTACAATGTTAGGTTTGAATATAATGAGCAAATTCAAAAGCAAAATTTAAATTATTTCTTACATATGAGTAAGAAACTATACTAAAAGAAAAAAAAAGGACCCTAGAGAGAAAATTGCCGGCTTTACTGACATGATGGTGCAAAACAGATTAACCATTTACATTGACGTCTTCAAAGACCACGACTTTCATTCAGCTTCAACTGCAACTGCAACTGCAGCATGCTTTGTCATTTACAACTTATGATGATACATACAACTTTCTTTATCCTCTGAAGAGCACATGTTCTACATCTAGAAACATCAAGATGCATATGTACAGAAAGAAAAACATGCTAGTACTTGCTTTAACATGCTTTACGCTTAACCTCACCATGTTTAAGCAAGTAATACCTTGGACTGGGTTATGATCATCTTAGACAGTTGTTTCTGAAGACAATCACTTACATTACAACATAACACTCTAAGATAAGTTCTTTTATAAGGGAGCTCTTCTTCTGCTTCTATTAACTTATCTTTTAATGACAGAAAAATACTTTAAATAAGGCTAAAAGGGAGTTCACTCCTAGTCATTCATATAGATTCTGGCAGTATAGAATATGAAGTTAGGAAAGGCAACAATACTTAACTAGTTAACTGCAACTAGGTAAGATGAAGCTTCATAACTTGGCACTCTCTTTATCTTTCATGTAGATTCTGCCAGGCAATCAATGCAATTGGTCCTGCAACAAATCAAATTCCATAAGCTCTCCCACCAGGGTAATCCAATAGTAAGAAAGAGGAAATCTAGCAAGTATACAAGTGAAGTTTAACAGGTAATCTAGCAGGCACACAAGTTGATTCCAACCCCACTGGAGTTTACTTCTCACCAGCGTGCAAGTATAAACTGAAGGTCAAAATCCACAAATTTAAACTTAATAGTACAAGTATAACCATTTGAAGTTTCATACTTTTCTGGAATGGTAGAGAGACCAAGGCTCCTAATTTTTAAAACCACTCAATTTATATTATCTCTCAAATTGTCTTATACAAGTCCATGGAAAGCTACTTCTGTGGTTTCAGACTGTGATTCTCCAAAACAAGACAAATATCTATGCAATCGGTACTTCGATATGTAAATAACTTTTGATCCTTTCAGGAATCTATTGGAATTAACAATGGAGGTTGTAGAATCATACCAGGAAGTGTAGGAAACATCCACACAGATTTAGTAAAGTGTTTCAACAAATTGATGTAGTTGTGAAGATGCTACCTTGCCCCATGTGCTCCATACTACACCTTCCAAGTGATATCTTTCCTATGCCGTCCTCTCTCTGTCAGACATAACATCTAGCTCTTCTCCTTGACTAATTTTCTGACAGAGGACGGCACAGAAAGAAATGTTCACTTGGAAGGTGTAGAGCAAACACCCATAAAATTGAAATTAACATAATACAAGTGATTTCACAGATTAACAAATCGTATTATAAAAAAAAACCTAAAATCGATTCACAGATGAAACCCTAAAAAACAGACGGTGAAAAAAACCTAAAATCGATTCACAGATGAAACCCTAAAAAACAGATGGTGAAAAAAAACCTAAAATCGAAACTGATGATGATAAAAGACTTACGCAATCGATAAACTGATGATTGAAACCCTAAAATCTATTAATCTCTTCTTAATCGATTCAGCTGATGGTAGAATAAGAGAGAAGAAGACTGCAGCTGAGAATGAAAGAGAGACAGAGAAAAGAAATGGAAATGAAATGGAAACTCGAGTAGATGGGAGGAGATAAAGACCAAGGGGAGAAACATCCTCTAGTTCGTTTTGGTGTGGGGTGGAAAAAATCATCACGCATGTGAATGGCACGCGGAAACTGTCAATTGTAAACAAGGTTGTTCAGAAGAGAGCTACATCGAAATATGCTCATTGGGTCCAATACATCCCAAAAAACCCTTGTTTACAATTACTCTTAGCGTGCAGCTGCTATCCACGGTGATACGGAAAGACCTTAATAGCCTTATAGTTGTAGATATTCCCTGGTTTCTAGTTGCGGATATTTCCTTCACAGGTTTGAGTGGATATTTCCTACACAGCTCCTTCTGACCAGGTACGATTTGTAACTAATCGTGTACCATCTTCACAAAAGTGGTGCCACGTGCGAAGTAGAGGCACTTTTGAAAGACACGAGAGGAAATTTGGAACGACGGGTTTGGAATTTGGAAGGGCAAGCTAACTCAATCACTGAAGAGATAAAAATGTTTCGGGAAACGTCCCCATTAAAGTAAAGGGTGTTAGTTAGACATCTCTTCAACCATAGTCTTCGCTGTATAAATACATGATTATATATATAAATAAAATATGTATATACGTGTCCGCGTCCTAGTTTTTTGAAAATTTTGTAGTGTCCGCTTGAGGAAAAATCGTGTCGTGTCCGCGTCTACGCATCCGTGTCCGTGCAACCCAGATCTTTAGGGTGGTAAATATACTCGAGTTTAATAAAATAATTGTCCCACATGAAATTGACCAAAGGGTCAATGTCATTGGAATCAGATCAATTATTTTGGAGTGAATTATAGTTATGACCCCCGGATAAAAATTGCAAATTATTTTAGAGGCCCTAGGATCTTCTCGAAATCTAGTTTACTAACCGTAAACTCCCATTTCTCTCCTTCGCGTCCTCAACTTCCTTACAGTTTCATAACTACTCTCGGAAAAAAATTCAAAAACCAAATTCATTCTCTGCTCCTTTTGTAAATCTTCGCTGTCATCTTCATCATCGTCAATTGATAATCAACAATTTTAGATTTTAGTGGAGTAAACAGTAAATCAGAAGTTTTAAATGGGAAAGAAAAAGCCTAGAAAAAATGCGAAAGAAATTGAGTGCGATTCAGAAGAAGCAGAAACAGCGAATCGAGTAACAAATGCAATGATAGGTATAATTCCTGTTGATTTAGTGGATATATCCTGCACAGACTAAAAATTGAATTTCTGTTGATTTTGTAGGAAGTAGCGAAATTGAATGTGATCCAGATCCAGATCCAGATCAAACTACGAGTCAAGTAAAAAAATCAACAAAAGGTATACATTCTGTTGATTTGTATCTTGAAATTTGTTTTTTTATTTTTTTCTAAACACCATAAATCACGGACTAACTTTTGTGTTTGTTTTTGTAGGAGCAGTAAAGCAGAAGAAATCGGATGAATGGGATGAAGAAGAAGGTACTAAATTCTTTTGTTGTCCCTTCTTGTGGATTTCCTGCATGAAAACCGAACTTTAGTAATTTTTCTGAAAAAATCAAAACTATGGATATTTCTTGCACAGTAGGTGTGTGTGGATTTAAAAATCAATCAATTTTTAGTTTTTTGTTACCTTATTCAACCAAAATTTGAACTGTATGATGATGGATCTGATATTTGATGAGTGGTTTGGTTAGTGTAGAAAACTGAATTGTACCAATACCATGATCCTATTTTTCAGTTGGATACATCCTGCACAAGAATTAACTGTGGATATATCCTGCCCAAAAGTTATAGTTTTGATTGTTGAAAGTAAAATGTTTTGTAGTTTTGATTGTTTTCCATTTGTTTTTGTAGTATCATCTGGAAAGCCATATAGAGCAGGTTTTTCTGCTTTGTCGGCTTTAGTGAGGGATATGAATGAAAAAAAAATGAAGTTGAGTAAAGAACAATTGGATGTACTTATGGAATCTCCCTTTGGTGACTTGTACGTAATGTTCTTGGAGAATGAATACGGTCCATCCCACTGGAACAAAACTGATAAAGCCTTCACGAAGTTCTTGAGGTGCTTTAAAGGAGCGACAAAACACGAAATCAAGTTTGAGTTTGTTCGAAATGGTGAAAAACACATAATCACGTCCACGCCACAAGAGCTGGGTCTCATTCTTGGAATGCCATGCATTGAAGGGAGAAAACGTGCAACAAAAGAGGCGATGTATGGCGGTTGCTTTAGAGAATCTGAATTTTACCGTAGGATTTTTGGTAAAGCTAAATCTGCAACAAAGGCATCGATACGAGAAGCAATCTACCGATTGGTAAAAGCTAATGGAGCAAATGAAATGGAACCATCTATTAGAAGGAGGGATAATGAAGACTTGGCGATGCTTATCGGTCTGTACATGTGCAACACAATCTTTTTACAACGAAAGATGCGATTACAATAAAGGAGAAGTATCTGGGTTTAGTGGTTAATTTTGAAAGATGTAAAACCTTGTCATGGGCACACCTGATACATGCACATTTGGCCAGACGCATCAACAAAAGTTTCAAAAACCCAGAAAACATTACTGGATGTGTTTTTTATCTTCCGGTGAGTTATAAACAAACATTATATGCCTATTTTATTATGTATTCTTTGAATTAGAAAAGTAGTATTTACTATGATTTGAAACAGATTTGGTTTGCTGAGCATACCAAAATAGTGGTGCCAAAAGCATTACCAAGACAAATTTGTACCGAGAGCAGTAGGTGGAATCGAAACATTTGCACTTTGCATTACTCAAATACATGGATGAGTCGAAATATGTGGTAAGCTAATCTTATTCTTCATGTTTAAGATTAATTTGTCTTCCTGTTTAAGTTGAATTTGTCTCTATGTTTAAGCTCCTAGGTTTCATGTTGATCTGTGTAAATTTCCGCAGAGAAACAAATGTGTGTAGATAATAAAGTTGTACTTGTTTGTTAATTTGTACTTGTAGTGTCAACGAACATAGATATTACCTGCACAGAATGAATGTTTGTTGATTTGTACTTGTAGTGTCAACTAACATATAAATAAAATATTGCAGTTTGATCAAAAATTTGTCGAGCCTTACACTGAGAAAGAAAAGGTTGTACGAATATGAGTGAAGAGGGTGGCATTATGTTCTTGGAAGAAGGCAGAGAAGACAAATATGAGGAATTGAGGATGACTATAAAGTCAAGTTGGGAACAAATGCATAAAATGGATTGTAATAATGAAGAAGTTGTGCCTAAAATGCAAGAGATGTTGAACAAGATCTACTTCAAAGCCTACCTGACATTCAAACTGATAGAATACATAAAGAATTTGATGATTCTCACTATTGGATGATGATGCAAAAGTTGATGTGCCTATGTCACATCAAGAAGCACCAGAAGATGATTCCAATTCGGCACAGGTTAAAAAGGATAAGAGGGTCGAATTTGATGATTCTGTACAATTGGATGATGATGCAACAGTTGATGTGCCTATGTCACATCAAGAAGCACCAGAAGATGATTCCATTTCGGTACAGGTTAAAAAGGATAAGAGGGTTGAATTTGATGATTCTGTACAATTGGATGATGATGCAAAAGTTGATGTGCCTATGTCATATCAAGAAGCACCAGAAGATGATTCCAATTCGGCACAGGTTAAAAAGGATAAGAGGGTCGAATTTGATGATTCTGTACAATTGGATGATGATGCAAAAGTTGATGTGCCTATGTCATATCAAGAAGCACCAGAAGATGATTCCGATTCGGCACAGGTTAAAAATGATAAGAGGGTTGAATTTGATGATTCTGTACAATTGGATGATGATGCAAAAGTTGATGTGCCTATGTCACATCAAGAAGCACCAGAAGATGATTCCATTTCAGTACAGGTTCAAAATGATAAGAGGGTTGAACTTGTTTTTGGTGATGATGTTGAAAACATGGACCTTGCCAAAATTTTAATAGGGTTGAAGGTACATTTCATAGTATGAATAAACATGTTTTCTTCTTTCTATTGATATTTACACATTATTGTTAAGACTTAACAATTTAAAAAAAAAAAAAAAATTAAGCAGGAAACACCAAGATTGGAGACCTCGGCAACGGCTATTAATCCAGAGCCAACTCCTATTGTTACAGAAACAACTTCTATTGCTCCTATTGCTCCTGAAGCAAAGGTTGCTGATGAATCTCAAGAGGCAAATTATACTGCTCCAGAAACAACAAGTTCTGCTTCTCCAAAGTCTGCTAGTGAAGATCCAAATATTACTGTTCCAGAAGCAAAACTTGGTGATACGACATCATATCTGGTTTTCAATAGGAATTTTAAAAAGAGGAAAGCTTCTGAGTCGAATGTACAAAAAGATGATATTCTAGCAGAGAATAAGAAGGCAAAGGACGAACATATTGCCGCAAGGTCGGCCGAAATTATTCAAAAGCTTGAAGAGGTAATTTCTGAACAACATTGATATTGTGGATATTAAATGCAGAGAATGAAAATGTCCTTCGATTGAGAAAGATTATGCAAAAACATTTATTATGAACATTGTTGATGAACTTTACTCATTGTTGAGATTATAGTAAGGATTCAATAAAGGCAATTCGAAGGATGGAAATGGTAAAACATCCTTGGAAAAGGTTACAAGGAGTCGGCCAAGACAATAAAAAACCTTCAAGAGGTAAAAAGTATTCGTGTCTTTTTTGAGAAGTTTAATTGATTACATTTTTGTTAATGTGAAAACATCTTATTTTTGTGTATGTTCTGCATGTTATTGTGGATATGCATCATGTGTTGAGATTTCAGGATGGAGAAAGTAAACCATCGACTGCAAAGATCGACGAGTTCGCACTGGCTACTAGCAGAAACAGGAATAATATACAAGTAGAAGCGTCTTCCGTGGTGACCAAGGAAAAGGAAACCCTGTCTTCTGAGTTGAGGGGCATGAATCACCCAGAGAGGTTTTTGAATGCAGCACATGACAAGAAACGGATTCTTTTGATTCTAGACCTGAATGGGGTCCTTGGTTCTTTTGGTTATAGGAAAATTTCAGAATTGAGGCCTCACTGTCATGAGTTTGTTCGCTTCTGTGTTGCGTCGTTTAAAAAAGTGGTGTTTTGGTCTTCAATGACCAGGTACTCTTCCAGATGTTTTCCTTATTCGAATCATATATTTCCTATTTGGAGAATTTGAATACTGGATATGTTTTTCTTCACTTTTTCTAATCCCTGCAGTAACAATACTATGAAGGCAATGCAAAAGATATTACCGCCAGATTTGGACATACAACAAATCCAGATATGGGTATGGTATAGACTTATTTTTTTAATTTCCTAGCTACCTTTATTTGCATTCCCTTTTTCCTTCTCTGGTAGCACAACCTAAAATACTGCACTTTTTCATCTTCTTGTCATATGCTTTTGGGCAGAACCAAGCACATTGCACTAACACCGAATTGAAGATTCCTTATCCTGATAAAGATTCCAAGCCATGGTTTCTAAAGGTAACATACCAAATCAACACCATTTTTTCAGGAGACTTCGATCATGCTTTAAACACTATTATGGTGGACGATTCTCCATTGAAAACAGTTATTAATCCAGTAAGTTTGCTTGTTACTGCTCCCTTCATCTTTCATTCATTTTCCCCTAACATCTTTGTGCTTAACTATGTCCTTGCTATAAACGTATTCTTGCGCAACACAGATGTGTTTCCAAAAACATGGCATCCTGGGGATGCGAAGGATAACGCATTAAGTAAGTCTGAGTTATGTTATGTGTTTAGCATTACGTAAAAAGGAGCTATCCGCAGTTTATCATATATTTGGTTTTTGTTAACAGCCAAGAGGGAGCTATCCGCAGTTTCCTCTATAGTCTACCGTATGATGGGGATATCCAAGACCATGTGCTAACAAAACAGCCCAAATGTTTCCGTCAAGAGGAAGCTGATAGCACAATCGCTATGGTTTGGGGTAATCCAATTTATGCGACAAAATTAAGGTTGGTGTCTTGCTCCACATGACTAGTTATGGAATCCTGAAATGTTTTAAGATATCATGTGAAGTAACGAATGTTTGGTTCTGCTTACCAGAAAGATTAAGGAACAGGAAAGAACAAAGGCCGGATCTACAATAATTGGAAGCTCTTGATCTACAAAATGGAGATAGATATCACAATGGAGAGACATATCAACTTATATATTATAGATAGAGCTGTCATAACACGACCATAGACAGATAAACTGTGGTCGTGCAAGTTCAAAAATATTGAGAGTGTTGAATTCAATAGTCCAAGAGGCTTCTTTATGTAAGGAAATTGAAAAAAATCTTCATCCATAATCTGCAAGACCCTGTCTTAAATAAAGAAACAACACTACATTCCATATATTGTAGATAGAGTTGTCATAAAACAACCATATACGAGATAAAGGTGTGGTCGTGAAAGTTCAAAAATTGAGAGTGTTAAATTTAAATTTAAATTTAAAGAAAGGAAATGAAAACTTGAGTAGAGATGGGAGATAATGACCAAGGTGAGAAACATCCTCTAGTTCGGTTTGGTGTGGGGTGGAAGCATCTTGGCACACGCGAAACTCGTTCTTGTAAACAAGGATGTTCATTGAAGAGAAATGGCTACATCGAAATATGTCGTTGGGTCCAATACATCCGAAAAACCTTTGTTTACAATTATTCTTAGCGTGCGACTCTTATCCACGGTGATACGAAAAGACCATAATAGCCTTATAGTTGTAGATATTCCCCTGGTTTCTAGTCATGGATATATCCCGCACAGTTTGAGTGGATATTTCTGTAAATGACCCCTTCGACAAAAAGATAAACCTCATTTTTCTTCTTTTCATAATTTAAGTAAGTAAAAGACAAATCACATGACGTGGAGGTCGGGTTGCTTTGTGAAAAGGATTGAAGATTAGGGTTTATATCCAATCCAGTGGGCACAATCCCTTCAAAAATAAAATAAAAATAGCATTGATTAGTGCAAGTTCAAAAAAATTGAGTGTGTTGAATTTAAATCAACAGATTAAATGACGAGCAAAAAGAACTTTTCTTTTGCTAAGTTGTGAGGAATTCTCAAAAAGTTGGAGACAGAGGCTAGTCCTAATTCTCGTAAAGAACAAAAGACTCAATAGTTGATATGCATGTGGAGAAGATGATCACTGGATGAAAAATTGTCCACTGCAGAATCAAGATTGCTTCAAATCAACCTGCAAATCCCTTCTCAAACTGGACTTATGAAACAATGAGCACAATAAGCACATCCTTATCTCAGTGAATGTAATGTATTTAGATGGGCTTGAGATGCCATTTTCATTGATGCAAAAGACAGAGTTAGAAATTCAAGAGTCCAAGTGGCTTATTTATGTAAGGAAATTGAAAAAAATCTTCATCTGTAAAATCTGCAAGACCTGTCTTAAATAAAGAAACAACCAATACATTCCATATATTATAGAAACTACTGTCATAGCACAACCATGGACAGATAAAGGCGTTCAAAAGAAAACTGATTAAGTACCTCATAGACAGGTGTTTATGGGTAAAAATCGTTTCTGCCGATTTCGGTAAATTCGGTGGGTGAGTGAGAAACCTGGTTCAAACCCTAAACAAATGTGCCGCACGTGAGCACTTTATAGATTCGAGAGATCAATCCGTACAAGTCCGGCCTAAACCAAGAAATGGCCGTTCCGTGGACTTGCTTCGGTCACAAAGTGGAGGAGAAGGGTTGATTTGGGGAGGGAAGCAAAGAAAGGTGTTGAGACCATAATAATGCGGGAGAGTAGTATCTCGACTTGTATCGTAAAGTAAAAGCTTGAGAATCTTGCAAGAGATGAAAGCTTTTGGGAGAGCTTGCAAAGTTGCCTTTCGAGAGTGTAGTATTTTTCTCCCGACCGAGACTTGTCGTCTCGGTGGAAATAGGTAAGACCTATTTATACAAGTCGAGATTGAAACGTACCCTGGCCTCATGAAGGAAGAGAGTAAAGGGTGAAATAATGGGAGGAGGTGGTAACCGCATGGTGTTAATGGGTGAAAACGTTTTTCACCATTATTTCCTCTTTTATTTGACCGCTTTATTCCTTTTCACGCTTTCTTAATGTGAGCGTAGTGTACGCTGCA
Organism: Papaver armeniacum; assembly: GCA_023531295.1. Lineage (NCBI taxonomy): Eukaryota > Viridiplantae > Streptophyta > Magnoliopsida > Ranunculales > Papaveraceae > Papaver > Papaver armeniacum. The sequence goes on along the minus strand of JAJJWW010002053.1, from coordinate 52,134 downwards.
TGCTGTGACCGCCAAACCAAAACCCTAAAAAGCATCCCCCAGTGTTGATGTCTCGAGTGTTGGTTGCATCTTGACTGCAAGTGGTGCTGCTAGGAGCGCATGTGGCATGTGCTAATGCATGTGCGGAATGCCTTTGTTGCGAGTTGCACCTTGAGGGCAAGTTGCAATGCCAGAGCTGCTAGTGGCGTGTGTGGCATGTGCCAATGGCGTGTGTGGAATGCCTTGGTGGTAGGTTGCACGGTTTGCAAGTTAGGCTACCAGCGTGTGTGTTTGGCATGTGCCAACGGCATGTGCGGAATGCCATGGTGGTAGGTTGCAAGGTTTGCAAGTTAGGCTACCAGCGGGTGTGTTTGGCATGTGCCAATGGCATGCGTGGCCGTTAGGTCCGTGGCCTTGGTGGTAGGTTGCACAGCTTTGCAAGTTAGGCTACCAGCGTGTGTGTTTGGCATGTGCCAACGGCATGTGCGGAATGCCTTGGTGGTAGGTTGCACTGTTTGCAAGTTAGGCTACCAGCGTGTGTGTTTGGCATGTGCCAATGGCACGTCCGGCCATGTTGACCTAGTTGCAAGTCTTGCAAGCCTAGGGCGCTATATTTGGCGAGGGCCAAAGGCATAGCGGTTTGGAAACATGGCTTGCGATACGTGTTGGCATGTGCCAATGGCACGCACGGCCATGTTGACCTAGTTGCAAGTCTTGCAAGCCTAGGGCGCTATATTTGGCATGTGCTAATGGCATAACGACTTGGAAATATGGCTTGCGGTACGTGTTGGCATGTGCAATGGCACGTACGGCCATGTTGACCTAGTTGCAAGTCTTGCAAGCCTAGGGCGCTATATTTGGCGTGTGCCAATGGCATAGCGGCTTGGAAATATGGCTTGCGGTACGTGTTGGCATGTGCCAATGGCACGTACGGCCATGTTGACCTAGTTGCAAGTCTTGCAAGCCTAGGGCGCTATATTTGGCGTGGGCCAAAGGCATAGCGGCTTGGAAATATAGCTTGCGGTACGTGTTGGCATGTGCCAATGGCACGTACGGCCATGTTGACCTAGTTGCAAGTCTTGCAAACCTAGGGCGCTATATTTGGCATGTGCCAATGGCATAGCGGCTTGGAAATATGGCTTGCGGAGCGTGTTGGCATGTGCCAATGGCACGTGCGGCCATGTTGACCTAGTTGCAAGTCTTGCAAGCCTAGGGCGCTATATTTAGCGTGGGCCAAAGGCATAGCGGCTTGGAAATATGGCTTGCGGCACGTGTTGGCATGTGCCAATGGCACGTACGGCCATGTTGACCTAGTTGCAAGTCTTGCAAACCTAGGGCGCTATATTTGGCATGTGCCAATGGCATAGCGGCTTGGAAATATGGCTTGCGGTACGTGTTGGCATATGCCAATGGCACGTACGGCCATGTTGACCTAGTTGCAAGTCTTGCAAACCTAGGGCGCTATATTTGGCATGTGCCATTGGCATAGCGGCTTGGAAATATGGCTTGCGGTAAGTGTTGGCATGTGCCAATGGCACGTACGGCCATGTTGACCTAGTTGCAAGTCTTGCAAGCCTAGGGCGCTATATTTGGCGTGGGCCAAAGGCATAGCGGCTTGGAAATATAGATTGTGGTACGTGTTGGCATGTGCCAATGGCACGTACGGCCATGTTGACCTAGTTGCAAGTCTTGCAAACCTAGGGCGCTATATTTGGCATGTGCCAATGGCATAGCGGCTTGGAAATATGGCTTGCGGTACGTGTTGGCATGTGCCAATGACACGTACGGCCATATTGACCTAGTTGCAAGTCTTGCAAACCTAGGGCGCTATATTTGGCATGTGCAAATGGCATAGCGGCTTGAAATATGGCTTGCCGCATGGTGGCATATCGGCTTGGTTTGGCATTGCTGCCATGGTGCGAGGGTGCGACTTGGTTTGGCATTGTTGCAATGGTGCGAAGATGCGGCTTGGTTTGGCATTGCTGCCATGGTGCGCAGGGTGCGGCTTGGTTTGGCATTGTTGCCACGGTGCGCATTATGCGGCTTGGTTTGGCATTGTTGCCATGGTGCGCATTATGCGGCTTGGTTTGGCATTGTTGCCATGGTGCGCAGGGTGCGGCTTGGTTTGGCATTGTTGCCATGGTGCGCAGTATGCGGCTTGGTTTGGCATTGTTGCCATTGTGCGCGCAAGATGCGGCTTGGTTTGGCATTGTTGCCATGGTGCGCAGTATGCGGCTTGGTTTGGCATTGTTGCCATGGTGCGCAGTATGCGGCTTGGTTTGGCATTGTTGCCATGGTGCGCAGGGTGCGGCTTGGTTTGGCATTGTTGCCATGGTGCGCGCAGTATGCGGCTTGGTTTGGCATTGTTGCCATGGTGCGCATATGCGGCTTGGTTTGGCATTGTTGCCATGGTGCGCGAGGTGCGGCTTGGTTTGGCATTGTTGCCATGGTGCGCAATGTGCGGCTTGGTTTTGGAATTAGGGTTCCGTGTTGAAAAACTCTAACTGGTATTTTGAAAAAATACCCCTATTAATTATTTACACCCGAGTTAAATGCTCTTAGTTAATGTGTTGCGGGTAACACTAGGTCATGGGGTTTTACGATTTTACCCTTGTTTAAAAACCACCATCAACATTAAGTCCCCCGCTTAGCTGGGAACAGGGGCTTTGTTGCGAGGTAAGCATAAGATGGTGACAAACTATCAACAAAGAAACCGTAAAGAAAATTGAAGGAGGCTTGTCTCGACCTTTTATAAATAGGATTTGGAATCCTTGCCTCTCGGTAGTTTTGCACAAATCGGGAGGTCGGCACAATTGGTGGGGCCGGTGCAGCTTGGGCGACGTTGGGAAGTTGGCGTGAGTTGGGAACCGAGTGTGCTAGCTGGTGGGACCGGCGCAAGGTGTGGAAGTCGTGCGTGACTTGGGAGGCCATTGGGAAGTGACTTGGGCGGTCGTTGGGAAGTTGGGCATGAGTTGGGAACCGAGCGTGCTAGCTAATGGGACCTACCGCAAGGTGGGGGAAGCCGATTGCGCTAGGCGGCGACCGGTGTAAACAAGGAGGGAGTAGGTGTTTCTACAGATAGCAAAGTTTCCTTGTTTTACCTTCCTTCACGCGCGCGCCTTCGATCAGGGCATTGTCCATGCTAAAATCTAGAAGCGTTATGTCCCTCATTGCTTCCTTTCCTTTTTTTTGGGTTCCGTATTCATACCCAACGTAATTGCATCATCTCCCTCGTTTGAGAAAGGGTTCTTCTTGTTGAGTTTCTCTCTTTGTCATGTCGCACGTAGACGAACCATCTTCTAACCAGCCGGGTTCTCCGGAGTGAAGGCGCGAGGTCCGACTGCGCGGAGCATCCCAACAAAGGTTATTCGGGTTAAGAAAATCATACCGGTTTGTTTTATTCTTCTTTGGTGGACCGACGTACGCTTTACCGCTTGTTTGATGAATGGAAAATTTTCCTTTTTGTGCAGAGATATCATGTTGGAGCATGCGTTAGTGTTATCGACGAGGATGACCTAGTCGTTCCCCTCCCTTCAAATCCAACCTTGTTGACTGCTGCAGACTTGGAGAACGCTGATTTAGGGATCTCTTGTCATGAATACCCCTATGCAGGTTCGTCGTTTGGGACTCGTATGAGGTGTCTCTCCTCCAATTATCGGAATGTTAGCGGTTTCCTGGTGCGGAAAGAATTCGTGGTCCTTTATACGAGGATATGGAAGACATGCGGCCATATCGCTACCAGGAGCGTAGTGAAGTGATGTTCGTCCGCCTTGGTTTCCGTAGTGATCTGTTTTTCCCAATGATTCTTTGAGATAGAGAATACGTCCATCCGTGCCGCTTGCGAGTTAGCCATTCAAAGGTGGGAGAACATGGTGTCCACCTCGCGAATCCTTGGAGTTTAATATCACTGGTTGCGGCATCGTCTCAATATTGTGAAAGTCGACGAGTTGGTATTCTTGTTTGGTGTGACTTCCGCCACGTGAAACCATGCCGGAAGAGGAGAAAGCTTTGGCCTTGGAGTCTCGGAGGATTGAAGATTTAACTCGAGACTTGAAGAGTAGGAATTTTTGATGTAGCATGTTGCGGGGAAGTGATTAGGCGTAGTATGCCTTAAGCCACTTTCCGTTGATGACTTGTCTCTAGCTTTCCCCATCTTCTTTGATAATCTTGTAGTAACCACCGCCATACGCTTTAGTGATTATGTACGACCCTTCCCATTTGGGAGAAAATTTCGGTGCCGATACATCTTGCTGGATGTGACACTGGGATGCTCAGAAATTACATGATGACATATTCTGGATAGTGCAGGCTCGGGATCCTCCGCGGCCTCGTAAAGTGTTGAAGGGGTCTTCTAGACAGAGGTGATGATATTCTTGCGCTGCACCATTGAAGAGTAGAGGACCTTGTTGTGGGTAAGGATTTTTGGTATACTATGTCTTCGGAGCTTTAACAGTGAAGGGATCCCATGTATATCTTCCGTCCTCAAGTATGGTTTATGTGTTTCCATCTTTGTAGTAATTGCTGCTGCGGTGAAGCTCTGGCTGGTATCAATGAATGAGGGGCAACAGTTCTTGGTAGGAGATGTAATCAGGAGAAACTACATTGTCGTGCTAACAAAGTAGGTTGAATGATGTTCTATGGGCTTCCGTGGAAGTAAAAGGATTGGCTGGATGCGTAAGCGAGCAAAATGTCCATGATCACGAGTTTTGGCGAGATGGATTAAAAGGTGTCCATGACTACGAAGATTGGCTGGCTGTGACTATGTTCCTTGATATGAGGAGTGTGGAGGCACGACCCTTTGCAGGAAGGAGTGGCGTTGAAGCGAACGTTGAAGCGAAGACGCTGCTGGAGAATATTGATGTGTAGCTACTTCTGGAGAGAACGTTGATGCAGAGCTACTTCTGGAGAGAACGTTGAAATGACATCTTGTAACTCTCAGAGCCTTGACGGCTACCATTTTGAAGTCGGAGGCTGCGTCGCGTTCTGTCAAACTCGACATCCCTCAAGAGAACGAGAGGTTAGAGTCCCCCGAGCCACATCTATCGATCGTGCTTTCTAGGAGAGATTGGGGTTTGGGAACGGCTTTCCCTGGCTGGAAACGCCTGCTTTCCTGATGCAGTGCGGTTGAGGGGTGCAAATATTTCTTGACGCTACGCCTTGGAGAAATATAGAATCTCACATAATTGTTTCATCATAGACTGTACGACTTTGTGGTCGAAGTTTCCATTGTGCGGAAGAAGTGTCTCCGTGAACTCAGGAGAGTTGTTGATTTCCCTTGCTTTCGATTTTGGAGAAGTCTTTCCTGATCTTCCCGTGTGACGAAATTGGATTGCTTATCCCCTTCTACTGGGCGTTCAAGAGCAACGCGAGCCTCTTCATCTATAAACGCGCGTCCTCGTCAAGTATATTTTGTCTTTTCATCAAATCAACGAAGTGCTAAAAGGAGGTCGGATTCTTCCGGATCTTCCAAAGATCTTGCCCCGATGGTGAAGTAGCGTGTCCGGTGACGGTTGGAGCTTCCATGCTTGAAGAACCGTTGGGGTGGCGGAAGTGGCTCACAGTTCTGGTGATCGTAAGTGTATCATGCAGAGATGACACGGTTTTGATCACGAAGTCTTTGGAGCCATGGCGCTGTTTCGAAGGGCGAGGATGGTGCTGGAAGGGCGCAAGATGTTAGCAAAGGATGCAAACTTTTATCACAAAGTGTGGCACTACGGCTAGCATGCGCGTGCGGCATGTGTGCCTGGGTATGTGCGTCACGGTAAGCGCGTCTCGGCAAGCGCGTCCGGCAAGCGTTTCGGCATGCGCGTCTGGCAAGCACATCGTAAGCGCATCGTAACGCATCCGTAGGCGCTGGATCATCTTGGAATGGGCGCCGACTTGGCGTGGACGGGACGCCGGCTTGGATTTCTGTATGGTGTGGACCATTGGCTTCTTCCCATACGTAGCTCAAACAGAAATCCTTTCCTTATTCAAATTCCAAAAGGTGTTGTGCTTATGAAATGGGTTGGCTCCCCTTTTTACCTCGTAGCTTTGTTATCACGTCATGGTGTTAGCGGTAGCGTGGTAGTGATAAAGTGGGCAAGCATATTCCGGCTATGTACTCCAGTTTTGTCTTTCAATTTTTTTATTGTTTTCTTGTCTTGGTGTAAACCGTAGCCATAGGTATACCTTTCACAAAATTGTGGAAATACTTCATCATAAATAATTCTTCAAATGTCACCGTAGTAACGTCCTCGCTAATAGTGACGGTAATTATTATTGTGCAAAGTAGGTATGTACGGGTAGGTGAATTTTTTTTTTGAAAGGCAAACAAAGCGCCCGGTTTATGGTTTTTGTCTTCCCGGATTTCTTGGGTTGATAGATAAATGTTAGCTTTTGAGGATATTGGTTATTTTTTTGGATGAATGGTTTTGATAATATAATTGTTTTATGTTTTGATTGAAAAGAATATTGAAAACCATGGAACCGTATGTTGCTAGAATGATATGGGACGAAACAAAACATGGCTATCGGTTTTATTAAGAACTTGAAAAAGCAATCCACGTATTTCTTTCCCAGATAAATTTACTCACTTGCAAACAGCCTCTCTCCAAGTAAAAGTCCCCAATCTTCCGAATCGTAAGGCGAGTTTCTTTGGTAGCATGCGCCAGTTAATCCCTAATTCTTTTGCTTCTAGCGTCTTGAGATGTCCCCGGTCGCCCCTTGTCATGTGTAGTTTTATAATCGAACCTTCGAGTAACCGAGTCGTCTGGAGTGGATTGCCTTCCTCTACCATCTTGACATCCGGGTCGAAGAATGAGATCGACAGGTTGAAAGTGACATTGTAGCCGAAAGATCAATCCTCCCACCGTGGTCGCCAATTGTTTATGGGTAAAAATCGTTTCGCCGATTTTGGTAAGTTCGGTGGGTGAGTGAGAAATTGGTTCAAACCCTAAACAAATGTCTTTGCACGTGAGCACTTTATAGATTCGAGAGATCAATCTGTACAAGTCCGGCCTAAACCAAGAAATGGCCGTTCCAGACTTGCTTCGGTCACAAAGTGGAAGAGAAGGGTTGATTTGGGGAGGGAAGCAAAGAAAGGTGTTGAGACCTGTATAATAATCGGGGAGAGTAGTATCTCGACTTGTATCGAAAAGTAAAACCTTGAGAAGATTGCAAGAGATGAAAGCTTTTGGGAGAGCTTGCAAAGTTGCCTTTCCGAGAGTGTAGTATTTTTCTCCGACCGAGACTTGTTGTTCTATGGAAATAGGTAAGACCTATTTATACAAGTCGAGATTGAAACGTACCCTGGTCTCATGAAGGAAGAGAGTAAAGGGTGAATTAATGGGAGGAGGTGGTAACCGCATGGTGTTAATGGGTGAAAACATTTTTCACCATTATTTCCTCATTTATTTGACCGCTTTATTCCTTTTCACGCTTTCTTAATGTGAGCGTAGTGTACGCCGCATGCCGTGACCTCCAAACCAAAACCCTGGAAAGCATCCCCCGCCTTGTTTGTGTTGATGTCTCGCATGTGTTGCCTTTGTTGCGATCACCTTGAGCACAAGTGGCAATGCTAGGGCGCATGTGGCGTGTGTGCCAATGTGCGTGGCATGTGGAATGCCTTGGTGGTAGGTTGCACGGTTTGCAAGTTAGGCTACCCGCGTGTGTGTTTAGCATGTGCCAATGGCATGTGCGGAATGCCTTGGTGGTAGGTTGCACGGTTTGCAAGTTAGGCTACCAGCGTGTGTGTTTGGCATGTACCAATGGCATGTGCGGAATGCCTTGGTGGTAGGTTGCACGGTTTGCAAGTTAGGCTACCAGCGTGTGTGTTTGGCATGTGCCAATGGCATGTGCGAATGCCTTGGTGGTAGGTTGCACGGTTTGCAAGTTAGGCTACCAGCGTGTGTGTTTGGCATGTGCCAATGGCATGCGTGGCCGTTAGGGCCGTGGCTTTGCAAGAAAAGCTACCGGCGAGCATGTTGGCATGTGCCAATGGCATGCGTGGGTTAGGCCGTGGCCTTGGCGGGAAAAATGCTATGCACGAGCATGTTGGCATGTGCCAATGGCATGCGTGGCCTTTAGGGCTTTGGTAAGAAAAGCTACCAAAAGAGCATGTTGGCATGTGCCAATGGCATGCGTGGCCATTAGGGCCGTGGCTTTGGTAAGAAAAGCAACCTAGGGAGCATGTTGGCATGTGCCAATGACATGGCATAGGGCCGTGGCTTTGGAAAAAAGCTACCGGTACATGTTGGCATGTGCCAATGGCATGCGTGGCCATAGGACCTGGCCTTGCAAGGAAAAACTACCGGGCGCATGTTGGCATGTGCCAATGGCATGCGTGGCTTGGAAATATGGCTTGTGGTACGTGTTGGCATGTGCCAATGGCACGTACGGCAATGTTGACCTAGTTGCAAGTTTTGCAAGCCTAGGGCGCTATATTTGGCATGCGCCAATGGCATAGCGGCTTGGAAATACGGTTTGTGGTACGTGTTGGCATGTGCCAATGGCACGTACGACCATGTTGACCTAGTTGCACGTTTTGCAAGCCTAGGGCGCTATATTTGGCATGCGCCAATGGCATAGCGGCTTGGAAATACGGTTTGTGGTACGCGTTGGCATGTGCGTACGTACGGCCATGTTGACCTAGTTGCACGTTTTGCAAGCCTAGGGCGCTATATTTGGCATGTGCCATTGGCATAGCAACTTAGTTTGGCATGGTTGCCAATGAGTGCGATATGTAGTTTGGTTTTGGCGTCGCTGCCATGGTGCGCGAGTGCGCGCTTGGTTTTGGCGTTGTTGCCATGGTGCGCAGTGTGCGGCTTGGCTTGGCATTGTTGCCATGGTGCGCAGTGTGTTGACTTGGTTTGGAATTAGGGTTAAATGTCGAAAAACCTAATCTCGGTATTTTGAAAAAATACTCCTATTAATTATTTACACCCGAGTTAAATGCTCTTAGTTAAGGCTAGTTTGGTATTGCTGTGAATTTTAGAAAAGCGCTTTTCTGTTGTGCTGTGTTGTGCGTTGCTGTGATGTGCTGTGAAAATAAATTTGCATGACGTTTGGTAAACTATAGTTTAAAAAGCACTGTGCAATTAACAAACTATAAATTCTGTTTGGTAAACTGGTATTTAAAAGTGCTGGTGATGTAGTTAATGACGAAAATAGACATATTTCAAAAATTACTTTTAATACAATTTTATTATAATAAATTATATTTCTAATTTTAATATATTTAATAAAATATAAGTAATATTTTTTTTTTTTTTAATTGTTTTATTATTTAATTAAAAAATTTATGATTATGGTTTGCTATGAAAATATTATTATTTTGAAAAAAAAAAATCAAAAAAAATATTTATTAAATTTATTATTTTTTCATTTATTATTATAATATTTATTATTTCTTTTTAGTATTTTATATAATAATTTTAATTATTATTGTATTTATTATTTTAAATAAAAAATGAAAAAATAGAGATATAAAATTAAATTTGTTGCAGTATAATATTAGGGAAAGAGAAGAGGATGGGAAAAGAGAAGATGCAATCGATAAGAGAGTTCTTAGGTTACATGGATATAGTATATGTATATACATGGACATGGGAAAACCAAAGACATCTGTTTTGGGCCGCACATCTATGGGGTGTAGGCCACAGAACACTCCCCTTGTGCGGTTCAATAACAAAACTTTATACATAGTGCTTTGAATGTAGTTCTTCAAATGTCGTCCTCTCCTTGATGACTTGTGCCGAAATCAATCGCCTTACTAAAACTTTGACAAGGAAAAACCCGAAAGGATAAAACCTTGCTACAACTCTTCACATGTAGTACTTCACATTTTGTCTCTTACTTTACATGTAGTTCATCACATGCAATACGATCTTCAAAGATCGACGAGTCTAAGTTAATTGCCTCGTTAAAACTTCGTCAAAAACCCAGAGGATAAAACCAACTAAAGAAAAAGAGTACAATATTAATTAACCTTAGAACATAGTTGGATGCGTATACGTTGCCTCATTAAAACCTTGACAAGGAAAACCCACTAGGATAAAACCTTGACGAAGGGAAAAGAGTACAACGTGACAGATGCAGGTAAAGGTGATCTGTTGCGGATGATCACTTTGCTCCGTTGAAGTTGACTAGTTGCTTCACAACTCCTAAGGCAGAAAATCTTCGTGGGAAAGACAATAGCCTTAGCTGGGAAATTACATTTCCTATGTTTGTTGTTGTCTCATTTAAAACCTTGCCGAGCAACAAAACCCTGTGGGAAAAAGTAACCTCGGTGAAGGAAAAGAGTTCAACACACCATTAGATGCTCCCCCTGATGTCAGACAATTTTCATTAGTCTAATGCAATCAAAAGGAGTTTATCACACTTTACTTTGGTGACTTGGATGTTTATAAAACCATGTTGTTGATTACGAAGTTACGTTGCTTAACGGACTATCGTGTTTCATTTCTTTGATTCAGATATTTTCAATAATATCAACTCGATATTTATGTCTTCAACGTTCAACATACCTGATGCTTTTTGTATTGTCTCGCTAAAAACCTTGTCGAGTAACAAAACCCTTTGGGAAAAAACTATTCTCGATCGAAGGGAAAAAGAGTACAACACAACTTCAATTTCGAAGTAAATTATGTCGACATCATATCCTTAGATCCTCCCCCTGATGTCGGCATCTCCCCCTGATTACTTTCAGAGTTTTTCTAGACAGTTCCTTTAGTCATGTATTTTTCGAAACTGAATATTGGTAATGACTTAGAAAATAATCTACCATATCTCCCCCTGATTACTTTCGTAAGAGAAGAGATTATTGTTCCTTCATAATCAACAACTTTTGGATTGCACTTTCATTAGCATTCCTTTTAATGTCTTTGTAGGGATAAAACAAATTTATGTCAATGGTTACTTTTAAGTACATGATTACATTCACTATACCATTCCAATGACGTTGCGTTGGCGCTGAGCTATATCTAGCTAACAAGTTCACCGAGGATGTAAAATTTAATCGAGTACATTATTATACTAAGTACAACAATGCGTCTATTGTACTTAGATATGGGAATTTCATCTCCCAACACATATTCGTCATCTTCCTTAAGACGAAATGGTCACTTACTTACATTTGAACCTCAACTAATCATGGGAGTGCTATCAGGATGCATGTCTTTGTTAAATTGCACGACAACTTTAGACATATGCAAACCGGGTGGAATAATATCCCACAAGCTCGCACTCGGTCGAGCTTTCCCTAGATTTTTTCAACTCAAATTCGGATTTTAAATAGCTTTTAAGGTCCCTTATTACATCAAGAGTACTCATCATGTCTGTACTGGCCGACATAAATAGCTACAATTCCAAATTAGGAACTTTCTTGTGAATACACAATAAAAAATAACTTATTTGTCTATCCTCCAAATCAAATATCCACTTAGACGGGTATACCACTTCCTGCCCGATTGCTTCAATCTATAAGTGAACGTTCTACCTAATTGTAAACGCACTATGTGGTTTAGAGTTACTTGATTTGGGAAACAAAAGTCTATCAAGCACTTTTGTAAATATCTTCTATCTCTTGATTCTTTCAGAGATATGTAACAACCACATACATATGCTGCATTTCAAGTCCTTGTGAAAATTACTAAGCTAACTAAGTAGCAGAACTTTATAACGTTCATTACAAAAGAACAATTCCATGGCTTTGTGAGAAACCTCGCGCCACAAGGTGAGTCTTTGTACTTTTAAGACTACTTTATTCTCATTATGCTTTATGACAAATTAATTATGTATGTCCAATAGGCTTTACACTTGGTTGGTTAGCACCACCACACCAAATACCCGTATATTTGTCAAAGAACCAAGTTCTACCTGGATTGTGTAGGCCAAATATGCTATTTATTTGAAATTAATCAAAATAAAGCATGGTTCGATCACATTATGCTCTACTTCTAGAGCAACTATTTATGGATTATATCATCATTGCACGCATGATCCTTCCATTGACTCATGTGCATTCTCATAATCCGTCAGGATTTCATTGTTCTCTAAAATCATTTAAAACTTCGGAGCGTCCTCCAGTATTGATTCATGGACATAGTCAGAGACAATCAAATGAGATGATTTCATTAATGATACAAATTAGGTTGTGCCTTACTCATCTACTTCCTTTATAGGTGAGCATTGATCGAACACGGTGGTCTCTCCATCTTCCTTTATGGAGCCACAGCCCTCAACTACACTTCCACCAAGTGTAGTTGCAACACCTTAGGCTATGGTGTACCCCATACCGAGGATTTCTAACCTTGCAGGAATATTTGCAGCTGGTATGTGTGATCTTGTCACTTTAGCGACATCGATTGTACGTTAAAATCGATTATTCTTTGTCACTTCACATTAACATTTGTGGAGTACAAGAATCAATATGAGACACAGTGGGAACACACCACGACAATTCCTGTCGTTCTCTTAGAAAATACTTTTCTTATCTCCCCCTAACGACGGGAAGATTGTCTAATTAAAATGACAACCTTCAAATCTAGCGGTAAGAGATCTCCTGCCAAAGGTTTTAAAATGCGGATAATTGTTGGGAACTCATTTCCAACATAACTATAACAGATTTTGAATACCCATCATAGTACGATGTGGAGTCGTAATGGCACATATATAGTGCAACCAAAAATGCGTAAGAACACAAATGTCGGGCTTAAATCCGATTACCAACTGATACGCATAAAAAGGTTGACTAATATTGGGTTCTAATACGAATTAAGTAAAGATGCGTTAATATTGTAAATTCCCCAAGCGATTAAAGGAAGGTTTGTACACATAACCATGCCTTAGGCACCATCTATAACCTTTGATGATAGCCTTTGCGAGACCTTGGGGTATAGGATACTCTGCATTGATCCTATTAAACATGCAATAACCATCAAGTCCTTTTGATGTACACTCACTAGCATTTACAAGGGGTGGTGATCCCTTACATGTAAAATATGTGCTAGTAGTTTTCCAAACGCAAATTTCTTGGGAACTACATTAAGTCCAAAATGTCAAAACATTCACCAGATCCATAAGTCACTTTAATGGTCCGCATTCTCCATGAATATTTTTCTAAATTTCACCTTGTTTTCTTTGTAATATGGATTGTTTACCATTTGCATCTTAGGATGGTCTCAATCTCGTTTCTTTGAAGACTTTGTGAAATGAGTGATATGCTTTCTTACTTAAAAGCATAATAGGGGGAGGAGTTGTGCATCTAGCACTTTAGAAAACACTTATTGAGAGATATGTCGTCACTTTGCATTCTGTCAATCTTTTTCCCAGTTTCACTCAAATAAAGTGATATTTGTATGAGTTCTTTCAAAACAATCATCATGTCACAACCAAAGTTTCTTTATGGTTATGACCAAAGCCTGTATGAGTCAGTTTCCAACATTTCATCGTCGGAGTCAATATGATTCAATAATCCAAATATTATAGTGAATTACATTGCACTAGATTGACTCATTAGTTTCTCTAAAATATATTTCCTTCCAAATATATTAGAGACTATAAAAGATGCAATCAATTACATTCTCATCATTTTGATGTTCCACATGATATCCATTTGCACGGGTTACTTGGGAATTTAACAAGGTGTGATTATCTCTTGGTATATCTAGAGATTTTGCGAGGTGTTTTTTTCTATCTTGAAAAAAAAATGAGCAAAGTCTTTAGCTCGATAAGATAGTCAATTGGCCGGGGAAAAATTCTTGTTTCCATTAAAGTTGATGTGAAAATTGGTTGTTACTATGATACACATACATATTATATTGTATATACCAACACCTATGACCAGGTGCATTTCCAACTCTTTTATTTATGATGGGAGCTAGAATTACATTTTAGCTGATCCCATGTTCAATTGATACCTATACTTTGGTGTCATTACTGCTGGAGAAAAAAATATATATATATATATATTTTTTTTCTCATGATATATATGTCCCTTTTCACATGCTTTATATGAGTCGGTACGTCTAACCCTCATTACTTCGGGGTTATTTCCATTTCAATTTTTGCTACATTTAGCTTAATTTCAGAAATTTCTTTATCTCAATAGGCCAAGAGATTCTCACTACACATGTCAACCACTTACTTTAGGTTGAGTAGATTACTAAAGGTAATTCTCTTGTTGTCATACTTCAACATATACTATTTCATTAGTATCATGGATGAAGTAGAGAAATGGAAATTTTCTGACTCAAGAATAAATTAAAAAAATTGTGAGTTCTTCCAACAAAATATTGGAAAACATGTGATTTTATTTGTAATGTATCTTTTGAAACTCACCGACTCTTAATAGTCGAGCCAGCGGATGGCATCCCACGGAACATTTCAAATTTGGGAAGAAAATATCAAGTACACAATATTGGTGCTCAAGTACTTCTAAACCCAAATAAATACATTGGAATTGAGTTGGTACAACCAATTAAACAAAATACACCATTTAACTATAACCAATATCATATTCAAGAGAACAAATATCATTAAGATAAATTCTTAATGATTGAGATCAATAAAAATAATTTAAATTGACCGTTTATATCCTATTGACTTATTTTAAGACAAAAATAAACAAAACTAGGCGTATTCTAAAACCAAATAAATAAGCCTAGCGAGTAAATAAGCCTAGCATATAAAAACTCGCGTTATACTTACATACCTCAAAATTTGGTTCCCACCGTATATACACAAAACCAGAACGCCATTGGTCGCGCACAACCCAAAAACATAATAGAAGATGACAGGCTCTGGAACAGGACAGGTCCGGTCGGGTCGGGATTAACCGGAACGGGGCTGACCGGGTCGGATCTGAGTCGACCCGGATGGGGTCGCGGGTCGGAGAAGAGTTAACTGGATAGGGTCGCGGGTCGGATCGGGTAGGGTATACCCCTTTGAACGCGAACAGTTTTCTTCCCAAATTTTCCTTCCCGTTGATTTGATACGCAAGCAAAAACCCAATCTGCCTAGTTAGTGCATACACCGTATGAACGTGAGTGAATCAAAATAAGTCCTCATTAGGGCATACACAGTATACGAAAATCACAAAAAACAAAACAATAATAACAATAAAAATTTATTCCGGATTAGAATTAATCAAAATAACCTCTAATTGATCAGTATAATCAAAATAATCCCTAATCGATCAGTACGAAAATAATAACCAAAAAAAAAAAAAAATCCTGATTATGATTAATCAAAATAATCCCTAATCCTGATTAAATCAATTTTCTCCATAGATTTAATATCCCAACGTTTGTGCCCAAAAAAAAAAAAAAGGGAAACGAAAAAGAAAATAAAAATAAATAAACAAATCCAACTTAGCTTATTTGATTTCGGTGTTGATGAAAAAAAAAAAAACCAATCCATCCCATATAGCTTTGCGGTACAGCTTCGTGCATGATAACGTGTTGCAGTATAATATTAGGGAAAGAGAAGAGGATGGGAAAAGAGAAGATGCAATCGATAAGAGAGTTCTTAGGTTACATGGATATAGTATATGTATATACATGGAGATGGGAAAACCAAAAGACATCTGTTTTGGGCCGCACATCTATGGGCTGTAGGCCCTGTAACAAAATTAGAATTATAATGTCCAATGTACAATATTTGAGGGTAAAACTTGTCTTTATAATAAATTAACAAGGTTAAAATAGAGAATCGAGTTAAATCGAATTATGTGGGTCCACAACCACCTTTCACCGCTTTTAAAAGCTAGTGTTGAGTAGCTTTTAAAAGCGAGGCCTAAAATGAAAGTGCTTCTCTCCAAAAGCACTTTGAAAAAATTTTACCAAACACAATTTTTGGTAAAAATTTGTTACAAGTTTGTTACAAAGTGCTTTTGGTTGAAAAAAAGCAATCCCAAACGGGCTTTAATGTGTTGCGGGTAACACTAGGTCATGGGGTTTTACGATTTTACCCTTTGTTTAAGAACCGTCATTTGGGGCATACCAAAAAATTTTGGGGCATACAGAGTTATTATGCCATCCCATGGAAGATGATAAGGGGTGTCTCAGTGATGCTGAAGTTACTATAATGCCCTTATATAAGTTAAATTACTTTATTATCCTTCAACTAAATTAAATTCAAATCCTAAAATCCCCACTAATTAACCTCTCACTAATTAACCATTACCCACTTAATTACTCCACTAATTAATCCATTTAATTAAAAAATTTAAACTCTTTCCAAAATCAAAATTCTTATTTCCTCTAGTCCTCCCTCTTTAAGAAGAACAACCCAACTCTTCATTTTCTTCTCAAAATCAAAATCGTTGATTCACAATCCGGAAATTGCTTCTATAGCAACTCAATTTAGGGTTTTGGAAAAGATAGAGTTGAAGAGGATAGTGGATCAATTGGTGTTGGAGAGCGATAATTAGCCTCCGATTCTTTAAAATTGCACATTGAAAGGTAATTCCAACAAACCCATAACTTGTTTTTATTCGTATTTGATTTATACAATGAGATGTATTTGAAAATCTTCGTCATTTTGGTAGTTCCAGAGTCGTGTTCGGCTGAAATGTATCAGCCGAACTTAAATTTTTTTCTTCAGAAGAAGAACAGTTCGGCTTAAAAATTGTTTTACTTTGAATTTCGAATCAGCCGAACCTACATGTTCGGCTTATATTTTTTTTTCCTTTATTAGCCGAACCTAAATACCAAAAGTTGTTAATCCATTTTGCTATGTTCGGCTCATTTTGATAAATATAGTGTGTGCCGAACTTTACTCTGTTTATGGGTGTGATATTTTGCAAACTTGTTCATCTATGGGTTACTTATCACCTTGTTTAGTCGAATAATTCTTTTTTTTTTAAAGGTGTGTCATTTGTTTTAGCACCCATCCTGGAAAATTCAAAGAAAAACTTAAAAGGAAAAAAAAATGGAAGTAACTCCTTCTAATTCTAAAACTCCCAAACCTCGGCGGTGCCACCAAGAACTTGCATGCGGGAAAAGGGAACCGGCACAAGTGGTTCTTGCTCGTAGAACAAGAGGATGATAATGGTGAAGATAAGGGTGTAGTAGGAAGTGATGATGAAGATGGTGGTGGAGGGGGAGGAGGGGATGATGAAGATGGTGGTGATCACGAATCTCTAATTTAATTTTTCTTCTCAAAATTGATGCATGTGTTTTAAGGCTTTGGATGTCTTTTTTATGATGCGGAAGATAACATGAATGATAGAATGTGGTATAAGAGATGATAAAGATTGAAAGGTCCCTTCTTAGGGATTTTCTTATATAAAGCTCTCAAAGTTAGGCTTTAGAATCCTACCGAAACCGTATTTCCTTGAGATAAAAGTCAATTTGCGTCAAAACATGTCCCAGAACAGTGTCAGGTTCGGCTAATACATTTCCAACCTTTCTCGGCCAAACATGACAAGTGAATTTTACCCAGGTGGTTGTCAGGTTCGCACAGCTCGATTAGATTACTTTCAAGCCGAACTTATCTCTGTAAACACTTTGAAAATATTGTTTTGTATGCTCCAGGTTCGGCGAACTCGTGATGATGAGTTATCAACCGAACTTATCTCTGTACACTCAAGTTTTTAGATTTTGTTTTGGTCATAACTTCTTCGTCCTATGTCGGAATGACCTCATTTTTTTTGCGTTGTTTTCGTCTTTTCATTCTCTTGAAGATGACTATAATATCTACTTGATTTGAATGAGTTTAATTTGGACCTTGGTATTCTCCATTAGTTGGCTTCACTTTCTTTTGGTTAATTCATCCCAACAAAGGCTGCATAATAGAAAACAAATGTAACAAAAGTAATATGCAAGAATAATAGCTAAACAAAGTATTGAATTGACACTATAAACATGTAAATTGTGCACCTATCAAAAATACAAAAACATGTTCGGCTAATTAAAAAAGCATATTGGTTAGCCGAACTTCTAACTTGTAAGTTGGCGCAAAATATACAAAATAGAAGTTCGGCTAACAAATATTGTGTTTCGAATGAGCCGAACTGTTCATATACTGATTAGGTTCGGCTAGTAACTAATAAATGCAACTGTTCATCATAAGTAGGTTCAGTGATAATTTAAGACAGACCTAACACTTTGGACAAACCTAGAGCTTCTTGTAAAAATTCAATCTTTTGAATAATTTAGCTTTTTTGCAAATGGATATTAAACATCATCTTCCACATTTATCAACGATCACAAGGATCTCAAAAAGGAAAAGTAAGGGTTGTTTTTCTCTTCTTCTTCATCTTCTTCTTCTTCTATAATAACCCAATCAATCTCTCTAAAAATTACTCTCCTACATTAATACTAACACCAAGTCTAATCATTAACAACTAATCATTCAAATTAACAATAACTAAACACTAATCATTTAAGGGTATTTTTGCCTTTATGAAAAATGGCTGGATAAGGGGCACTCTCGAAACACTATTTCCAACCCTATTTTTGTCCTATTCAATATGCCCCAAAATTTTTGGGTATGCCCCAAATTACGGTTCTTGTTTAAAAACCACCATCAACACCAGGCTAGTTTGCCCCCAAAAGAGAGGCAAACCCAACATGAAATATGGGGACTAAAGCCCAAGTCCACTAAGAAAGTATTCATAAGATGGAAACGACAATGGAGGAATTAATAGGAAAGAACGAGGTTGTATTAGAGAAGGAATGTCATAAGTAGTAATTAAAGAGGTTTAGCACATGTGGCATTATATCATAAAAGGAAGGGCTTTTGAAAAGTCTACATAAAGAGGCATATAGTACAATATAAGGGAATATTTTTCTCTCTCTTTCTCTCCTTTTGGGAATTGGATGTGTTGAGGCTAGTACTTGTAGAACCAAAATCAAAATCACCCTCAACATTTGGCGACCACACCCCGGAGGCTCGTGCCTAGCCCATCCGCCCAATTCCCATCTAATTTCTTTTCACCCGGTCTTCCTTTCTCAACATATCCTTCCGCGTCTTACCTCAGCTCGCTCTATCTCCGCGTCTCATACCCATTACGCGTTTCAACTACCAGAGCACCGACGAAAACTGGTGACAACCTACTGTTTGATCCCGTCAGCGCCGCTTCACCACACCAACTCCTCTTCATCCTTGTTCTTCGACTACCCCATCAACGCCTTCGTCAAGAGAATCCCCTCTCCACTTTTCTAAAGATCATCAATGCCTCTACACCTCTCTTCCGCTCCATAGCAGTAACGCTCTCTTATTTCTCACCAACGCCACTGCTCGGTCGGAAGGAATAGCTCGCCCTCGACCTAAGGAACTGGAGATGGAATTGGTAGATCCACCGATAAACTGGACGAAATAGATAAGTTCTCCTCACTTAATCCCGATTTACTTGACGGGATTTTCTTTTCCCTTATTTTATGATTCGAATAACTCACAAAATTTAATTTCACATCCGTTTCTATCGAGTTGTTTGGCTGTATAATTTTTTGACAATTGTCGTTAATTTAAGTTTGGAATCATGATAAAGTTTTTGAAGAAAATGTTAATTTTAAAATCAGACCCTAGGCTCGAGCATAATGTATAAACTCCAATACCCACCAAATTATTTTGAATTTGATTTGCTTTTGATTTCCGTCTGATATGCACTTAGGTCTGTACTTGAAGGATTACAGTAGCTAGGATTAAAAATTTGCTTAAGTTCTTAATTGCAATGAAACAATAAGATGCCCAGCTTTCAAACTTCAATAACTCATCTAAGCTTGGTTCCCTGTTTTCAGAATTAGATCTGAAGCCTTCTGAATCAAGTCTCAATCAATGAGGAAGATGCCTGTTGTTTCGTAAGGAAAGTAAGGAATAGTCGCAGTTGGAAATTTTTGACCGAGTAATCAGATATCTATCCTGGGAGATGCTTAAATTAAAGAAACAACGGGAACATTGGGAAAGCGCTAGTTCGTTGGAAAGGTCATACCATCGGCCTCTCCAACAGACACTTGATATGTGTTTTCATTGCCACTAATTGTACTGCTGACAACAACAACAACTAGATGAACAAGATAATTGCCTTGCCTCGCAAAGGGCTAAGCACGCGTCTGCAAAGAAGATATTTGAAACAGATGTGTTAGCAGCCATACACGTTAACATCCATCACAGTGATGTGTTACTCAATCTCATCAGCATTGCACGCGGCTTAGGGTATGCTAGGGGAGGACTGGAAAAACGACAGGGAGCCATTATGAGGACACTTTCATCAGCACTGCCCAGCGCTTCCCTGTTTGTATCCAGTAACATCATCAGCAAAATTTTCAACTCATCATACTAGGTTGAAGAGCCGATAACAATGAATGGCAGCGGATCTGGATGGGAGAATCGTGGTGTTAAAACTGTGCGGTCCCAGCAGCACAACAAGCTGGCTCCTTCCTTCTCCGTATTCACACCTTAGCACGCTCGTCATCCCACGACTTTATCATTCTAACAGATTGCTAGGTTCCTCTAGCTGCAAGCTAAGACTGTGAGCACTAAATCGTGTCAACAGATGAGATTCATGGGGCATTGTAGTACGGGCATACCTAACAGGGGGCTGAAGCTTCCAGAAACATAATCTCCTCAAGTATCATTTCCCTCGATGATAGTAATTTCCGCAGCTCCTCAGCTCAAGAAGGAGCCTAGTGTAGGATCAGTTGGGTTCCAGTGCATGTGCATAGGGGAATAATGCGAATAGGCGAGCCTTAGATCCAACAACCACCAAAGCGCCGATTGATGCTCGCTGACAGGACGATTGTGAGAGCAAAGCAGGGAGATGATAGCTACTGTGACTAGGCGCCTACTAATTATTACCGCATCGAAGTTTCAGTCGCCAATCTCGAGCCGAAAACTTAGCTCAAACTAGTTCGAAAATGTTGTCCAGAAGAACCAGTATTGAGGAAGGTTGTTCATTATCTATAAGTGATTACTGTGAACAGAGCTGCATTACAAAGCAGTTCACCATCGTCAGTAGCGCCCCTTTGGTGCAATTACATACTGGTTAGCTTCTTTGTTCCTCCCTTCTTAGAATCACAACTGCTTTATTCGACGCATTTAACTGACTCATATGCACACTGTATATACACCATTGCATGTGATGAATGTTCATTACCCACTTCACAAAGCATCAATATCATCTTTCTTGTATCTCATGATCGGCTATGCAACAAAAAATCTAGTAACGTGCTCCGGGCACCATGCTAGCAAGGGTCTATAGAGGCCGCTTGAACAAATACAAATTTACAAAAGGCTACGGGAATGCCAAAGGCGCCCGGTCGGCTGACAAATCTACAAAAGGCTACGGGAATGCCAAAGGCGCCCGGTCGGCTGACGATTATACAAAAGGCTGTGGGTTGATTCCGGCTGGCAATTTACAAAAGGCTACGGGAATGCCAAAGGCGCCCGGTCAGTTTACGAATATACAAAAGGCTACGGGAATGCCAAAGGCGCCCGATCGCTTGAGGAATATACAAAAGGCTATGGGAATGCCAAAGGAGCCCGGTCGGCTGACGAATATGCAAAAGGCTACGGGAATGCCAAAGGCGCCCGGTCGGCTGACGAATATGCAAAAGGCTACGGAAATGCCAAAGGCGCCCGGTCGGCTGACGAATATACTAAAGGCTACGGGAATTCCAGAGGCACCCGGTCGGATAACGAATACATAAGGGAGGAGTAGGCGTGTTTAACCACACGCCCTAGCCCATCCTCTACAAAAAACAAAGTGAGAATAGGCACATCCTAGCCCATCCTCTACAAAAAAGAAAGAGGGGAATAGGCGCGTTTAACCACACGCCCTAGCCCATCCTCTACCAAAAACAAAGTGGGAATAGGCACACCCTAGCCCATCCTCCACCAAAAATAAAGGGGGGAATAGGCGCGTTTAGCCACACACCCTATCCCATCTTCTACAAAAAAAAAAGTGGGAATAGGCACACCCTAGCCCATCCTCCACCAAAAAGAAAGGGGGGAATAGGCGCGTTTAGCCACACGCCCTAGCCCATCCTATACAAAAAACAAAGTGGGAATAGGCACACCCTAGCCCATCCTCCACAAAAAAAAAAAAAAAAGGGGAATAGGCGCGTATAACCACACGCCCTAGCCCATCCTCCACCAAAAAGAAAGGGGGAAATAGGCGCGTCTAGCCACACGCCCTAGCCCATCCTCTACAAAAAACAAAGTGGGAATAGGCACACCCTAGCCCATCCTCTACAAAAAAAAATAAGGTGGGAATAGGCACATCCTAGCCCATCCTCTACCAAAAAGAAGGTGGGAATAAGCACACTCTATCCCATCCTCCACCAAAATGAAGGGGAGAGTAGGCGTTTAACCACATGCCCCATCCCCCTCATCGAGGCATGATACACGCTACCAACTTGTGAATATCCTGTATAATTGTATTTAGCTTGTGTCCCACGTGTAAATGAAAGAGTGTCTTAATGATCATCATATTCCTTATGCGCTTTGTCTTGACGAATCAGTCTGAGAGCCATAGCATACTCACTTCCTCTCTCAACACCAACGGGCGCGCCAGTTCGTCCTGAAGGTAAGACGGGGATATAAGCTAAAGACATCCCCAACCACGCGGAAAAGTTAGAGAAAAGAAAAGAGTGGGGCTAAGTAAAGTCTACGCCATGTCTTCATCACACTCACAGTGAGACCCTCAAATTGTGCTGGTAATACAATCCAAAGGTCTAAGGAAATGTTCAGTCATTTCATGCAAAATTCTTGGAAAATGCTTATCCAAACACCCGCACGCATGATGAAAATTTCTTGCAGAAAACTATCTCATTTCATAAATTCCTCAAACTTGTGGACTGGGGACTCGACTCGACAAGACAGTACAAGGGGCGCAAGATTGGAATGTAATATGACTATCGGGTTATTTGACAATTAACCCAATAGTCAGGGAACTAATGTTGATACATGAAAAATATTACCCCATAGTCGGGCTAGTGTTCCCCCAAAATGGAGGCAAACCCAACATGAAACATGGGGACTAAATCCCAAGTCCACTAAGAAAGTATCCGTAAGATGGAAAGGACAATGGAGGAATTAATAGGAAAGAAGGAGGTTGTATTAGAGAAGTAATGACATAAGTAGTAATTATAGAGGTTTAAGACATGTGGCATGATATCATAAAAGGAAGGGCTTTTGAAAAGTCTATATAAAGAGGCATATATAGTATAATAGAAGGGGATCCTTTTTTGTCTCTTTCTCTCTTCTTGGGAATTGGATGTGTTGAGGCTAGGACTTGTAGAACCAAAATCAAAACCACCCCTCAACAATGGTCAAGGTGGATGTGCAAAGTTATTTTTTCACAGTGGAAAATAGGTTTCTCGAAGATGGTTGCACCGATCGTCGATTTGAATCGAGCGTCATCTCAACCTTTTGAGAAGGTTTATCGGAGATGGTTGAATTGATCATCCTAGTCATGGTTGGCCAGTTCACTTATAACTGGTAACGATTATATTCCAACAGTTAAAAAGAATGGCTATCTTTTTACATCAATAGATTATACTCACCTTCAAATATTCAACTTACACTAAAATTCACTCTTTCTTTGACTTTTTTCTACTTAGTAAAATATCTTCCAATTTTCATTCTAGTTCTTAAAATTTCTCAATTGGAATGTCTCAAATTGCATCTCAAGTTTTTCTGAAGCCAATCTTGAAGCTATTGTCGATAAGATATGTGCTAGTTTTAAAAAATTGAAAATAGTAAAAGGGAAAGAAGAGTACAAGTTTTAGAAACCTAAGGAAAATTTTCTGCTAAAAGGAAAAGAAGTGCTCAAGTTTTGAAAGTTAACAACCGATGTTATAAAAACCAAGGAAAAATTGTTCAAGAGCGCACTGAATGGAAGTTACGTCAATTGAAGATCACCAAATGTAGTCCGACATTTTTATTCAAGACTTTATTTAAGATTTTCACCATTATTCGAAAATTTTGGAACTTAACTATTAGATTTTTATTTTAATTAATCGGTACTTACTAGACTTATATTTAATCAACTTGGTTATATTTGATAACGACTGCATTTTGAAAATCGCAACGACTATATTTTTAATGTTACCAGTGACTATATAATGGTTATATTTTGAATATTATCAACGGCTATATAATGGATATATTTTGTCTTATAAAATACCACACATTGCTAACAATTTTTCTCCTATATACAAACTACCAAAAACATTCTCAACCTGCAACATCAAAATATATTCTAAAATCAAAAGGAAAAAAGTATTGTGTATATAAGCAAAAGAAGTTTGTCTATTATGTTATACGGATAATCATAGTCTGATGCAATGCCTTTGGATGTATTCTAAGTGTCCACAAGTAGGTTGTACAGGCACCCGGATGGTCATTGAGTCACAACCAGAAAATATTATGTATTTGGAATGTCAATATAATGTTGTGAAGGCTAAAGAATATGAAAAGGTAGCAGCATGTTCGTTTTAGAAAAGTGGTAAAAATGTGTTCATTCCACAGAGACTTGTGAAGAATTGTTCTAGACCAAATTTTGATTTAAACTAACAAATACGTAACGATGTGTCAATATTGAGAATCAGTGAGACTCAATTTCCACCATTAATCATATTCAAGTGATTCATACATTAATTCTGAACAATTATAGATTATATTCTTTGACTCATATTCTTTGGCAAAGGTAACTTCTAAAACGTTAAATGTAAATCATAATGTTAGAGCAATGTTCGGTTGAACCTATAAGTTTTTCTATCTCAAACTTGTTGTCAATGTTAGATGATCAAAACTGTATCTTGATTTCTAGACCACTAAGTCAAGTCTCAAACTAGGTTAGAATTTGGTAGTTGAGTATTAGACATCAACCTCGAAGACTGAAGATCAACAAAGACATTCGGAGAACTTTTGTATCAGGTATGTGAAGACTAAACCATTCTATTTTATTCACTATCTTACCATTTTATCTGTTGAGACGATGTCGTATGACTTCTAATAGATTTAAAAAGAAGAAGTTTCGATTCAAGCTTGTCTTGTTAAAAATCTCGAAATATAATTTTAGCAAAGATATTCAACGGTCCTTAACAATATTAGTTTTAAGAAGAAGTCTTGGTAGGATCCGGAGATGCCTATATATAATAACCGCAATCGCACGGTGTCTAACTAGTAGACAGAGGCAAGTATGGGTCGTTCCCACATGGAGCGGTGGAAATACTCTAATCAATATCTCTAATGAACTAACAAGAAATGATTTTTGGGATTTTTATAATAAGAAATTTAAAACGAAATAAGCTAAATTAATAAAATGATTCAATCCGGAAGACGGTAACCGGGGTTTATAGTATCCACCACTATTTCTATTCAATTACTGAAATGAAACATAATCCATGAATTATTTATCGTTCGTTCTATCGACCTCACCTATTATATGTATCAGAGTCGCAAATATCATTGGGACGCCCTAAGCATGGCACATCAAAAAATTAAACCGAAGCATGCACCATCAAATTGCATTAGCGAGAAAATTATACAAAACTAAATACTGATTCACAACTATTATATGACTCTTCGAAGCATAACCCATCAAAGATATTAACCCAAGCATGGAATTATCAAATAATGAGACAAAAATATATTATGAACCTAAAAATTAGGCATAAAGGTTATTGTAACCGGTGAAGCAACAACTCATATCATCGTTAAATCAATAAATAAAATCAAGAAATTAATCCATTCAAATCATAATAGTCTTTTGCTCAATTTTATTCATTTCAAATAGCCTAAAACTCCATGTGGTTTCAACATAAACCCTAGTCACAAAAATCTAGCCAAACATGACTTTCTCAAAAGCCATAAACAAATCGAAGGAGAACTTGCAAATCAAAATTGAAAATGGAAGAAATAAAACTTCAAACCCTATATGCTCTATCGCCTCTGTCTCCTTCCCAATCTCTGTTACTTTTTCCAAGTTACGGCTCTAGTAGCCGCCTCCGACCTCGTTATCAAGTTTCTCTTCTTCTTTAAATAGCGCTGCCAAGAGTTGAATTAAGATCGAACCAGCCACAGGCCCATCCCAGCACTAGCGCTCATATCCACGTCCATTAACCATATCACCACTTTCGTCTATTCCCTGAATCCGACCACAACAACAGTTTCTAGTCTCCCTGGTCATATAAATCCCGGTTACCCACTTCTTTCCAAATCTGCAGACGTAGCCAATTCAGACCCAACTGCACTTTGTAATCGCTGCCTAACTCAATCTCGGCCATACAACCATCACGACCAACACCATCTTGAGAACTCACTTCGTACACCATCAGAAAATTCATCCCATGCAAGAATGTTTACTGCCATCTCTCTGACCCTTCTCAACTCCAAACAACACCAAGCTCTGTCCGTTTAAATCTCGACCACATATCATAACCAGCTTCACTCCATAATATGAATTCACCACCATTTCGAGCTTGAACTTTTGCTTTGCAGCTCGACTTTCGCCATTTGAACACTCGAGCCCTTGAATACAGCAGCACCAACGAACGACCATCAAGCCATGAGTCCATGACATCCCGCTCCATCAATCACCGGTGATAACCACAGACAACAACTCCATCGCTGCTAGCTACTATCTGCAGCTTTAACTCCTTATCGTTCTCTTCATCTTCTCGCTTCATCTCGGCTTCAAGTCATCTCCCAACTCCGATTACAAATCACCGGCCACAGCACCAGTTGCCCGTTGCGACCACCACCTTGCTGCTGTAAGGACCTGGTCTTCTTAATTACGAATGCCAGCAACTCTTTAGAACCGTCGACAACCACCATCGCCACTGCAACCATCCTCCGTTCCCATCTCAGTTACGTCCAAGCTCTCAGCCAACATGAGCGTCTTGCTATCTACGTATAGTGTTGGACTGAAGCTTAATTGACATCTCTTGAACATCTGAGGTCATTGTAGTTCTCTTTTCATCTCTTGTTGTTCGCATACATCTGCACCTGACTCCGGCCACACCTGCACTTGCTCCATCGAACAACAGAACTTACCACCAGTTCAAGAATTCGACACCCAACAATCACCACTTGTTATCCTTGCATCACCAGCTCCTTGACATTTCATAACTCTTGATCTTTCTTCATTCAGGTCTCCATTCGACAGCCAATCTTCCATCTACTGTTGCTTGCTGTGTTCTCGCCAAATATATCTTCTTTAACTGACCTTCGACTGAATTACTTGCTTCCCTGAACCGATGAGAAGATAAACTCCATCTCGATCTCAAAATGCTTACTCCCAAGCTCGTTCTCAAGTCCGGCCAAGCACCATATCACTGATTGTTATTTCAGTCATCAAAAACGCTTCAAATGTACCCCGTTTGCATATGAAGTTCCATGCAACCACCGTTGGCGCCTTCTTGTTCTCCAACCAACTGCCCATCGATGCCACCTTCAATTATTCCAGTTCATTGATTTCTCTTCAACACTAACAGTCGACACCATGACCAAGATGATAAAACGAAACCACGTCATCCACTATCCTTGGCCCTTGGTGCAGCTCACGTGATTGAAATTGGGAATTCTTTGTTCTTCCATTTCTTATTCTGGAAGTGTCATGGCTAAATGGTGCTAAGCGAGCTCTTCTGGGGCCGTGAGTGGTAACACGGATGATTTTAGTCGCAAGCGCCGCTTTGGCCTCTACTTGGCCATTATTCTTCCAGGTGATCTACTTTACTTGTACTTTCTGTAAAAGCATTAAAATAATGTTATTAGCAAAAATATCGAGTCCTTGCAAATATAAATATGGGTATAAAATGTAGCACTTTCGTGCTTATCAAGTCTCCGAGACTCTCTCTGATTTTTTTCTTTTCTTACATTTCTGGCGATGTTTCAGCGACTCTCTGCCGAATTTTTTCTCTAAGATCATCATGTTTTCTTTGATTTTTTATTTCGTTTTTGATTTCCCCTCATCTGTTTTTCCACGGCTTTCCCTTTCTCCGGTTTTTCTTTCGAGGTTTGGTCGTTGTTTAGTTTATTTTTTAGGGTTCTTATTTTACAGGCGCAATGCCCAGAATCACCAGGGCGTCTTCCTGCACTGCAACCCCTTCTTCCCAGGTTCTCTTGGGTTCTTCTTCTCACACACACGCAGCTGCTCCAAACGTCAATATTTGTCATTGCCCGGTTCAAGCATTTTCATGGCTGCCAGGATGAGATTAATGGTAGAGGCTTTGCCAAGGGTTCTTTATTGAAACATTTGTATGACATGCATCTTTCCTCTGACAACAATAGAATATTCTGCAGAGATTTAACTGCTAGAAACTTGAACGTATATTTGGATTGGGAGAATTTTTTGAGATGCTTGCGAATGTGGCTGTGTTGCAGATGCATGCATCTACATGGTTGGAAGAAGTCTTGTAAGGGCCGAGAAGGAGTTGTACATGGAGATGTTGTAGCAGGTCCTTCCAACATCGAAGGGGTTGATTTTCTTTTACATGGTTTAGGTAAACCAGTTGGAGAAAATGGTGAATGCTCGGGTTTAACTGATGCTACTGGAGGCGATGTTGTTTCATAGAATGGAGCTGACATTGTTTCGGAAGAAGACGTTGTTGTAGCTCTCTCTACTGAACTCCTCAATGTTGTTCTACAAAGACAGTTCACGACTGTCACCAGCATACCACATAAATGCAGGTTAGTTTTTTCGAGGAAGCTAAAACTTTGTCTAGACATGGTTATTGCTTGCCCTGGGAACCTGACAGCTTGGTTGCAACTTGTTCTTCTACCAATCTGTACCTTTACCTTGTTCCAACCGAGAACTTCAGCTGAGAAGAAGTCTAGCAACAGGAAGCATTTGCAAGTCATGGCCATAAACCAAGCCCTTACAGTTTGGAAGGAACCTAATGGCTGCTCTACCCTGGTGAATAAACTTTTACAACAACCTCCTCGTTTTGGTTCGAAGAAGGCAGATAAGAAACTAGGAGTTGTTACTTTATTGGCTTGTCAAAAGAAGTTGAGTTGTGGTCATTTCGCTGCAGCTATACGGGTGTTGTCTTCATCTGGGGTAGCACCATATGATGAGAATACGTTACAGGAATTACAGGACAAGCACCCACCTGCACCTCTCCCTGAGGTCCCCGATGATGTTGTCTTGGTGGATCCTATCACAGTAGACTCACATGCTATTTTGGGGGCTATTAAGAGCTTTCAAAAGGGCACATCTTGTGGTCGTGGCGGTTTATGTGCACAACATTTGGTCGACGTAATGAGTGGGGATGCAGCAGCCGTTGCAGATGAGTTACTCATTTCGATTACGGGGGTTGTCAATCTTTGGTTGGCTGGTAAATGCCCCATGGTTTTGGGCGAGTTTATTGCTAGTGCTCCCTTAACTCCGTTAGTTAAACCTGGTGGTGGTATTAAGCCTATTGTTGTTGGTACGGTTTGGCGTCGGTTGGTTTCGAAAGTGTTTGCTTTCTCTGTTGGAAAGGACATGTCGTCTTATTAAGGTGACTACCAATTCGGGGTTGGTGTGCCTGTGGGAGGAGAAAGAATTTATATGCTGTAAATCGCCTACTTGAGATGCAAGGTCACTCGGACAAAATGTCAATGTTGCTCATTGACTTTTCTAATGTTTTCAACATGGTGAGCAGATCTCAACTCATCAAGGAAGTTCGTCTTCATTGTCCAGGTATTTCTCGTTGGGTAAAAATTTATTACTGGAGGCCTGCTATACTCTATTACGACCACTATATTTTGTCATGTACTCTTGGAGTTCAGCAAGGCGGCCCTCTCGGTCCCTTGTTATTCGCTTTGACACTTCACCCACTGGTGAAGATTATTGCTT
Source organism: Papaver armeniacum (assembly GCA_023531295.1). Taxonomy (NCBI): domain Eukaryota; kingdom Viridiplantae; phylum Streptophyta; class Magnoliopsida; order Ranunculales; family Papaveraceae; genus Papaver; species Papaver armeniacum. The sequence continues at coordinate 22,385 of JAJJWW010002053.1, read as the reverse complement.
CTCAATGCAAACTTGATTTTCATGCCTGGTACCTGGATGATGGTACTATTATTGGTGATACTTTGGAGGTAGCCAAAGCCTTGAGCATTATCAAAAAAGAAGGAACATGCAGGGGTTTACATCTCAATGTAAAGAAAACGGAAGTCTTTTGGCCTTCTATTGATCCAAGAAGCACAGCTGACGGTGTTTTCCCGGATAATATTGGTAGACCTTCTAACGGTGTCAAACTCTTGGGTGGACCGGTGAGTTTGGATCTGAACTTTATCAGTGATATGATGTTGATCATGGTGAATAAAACTGTTCAATTAATGTCTTTAATCAAGAAACTGAAAGACCCCCAAAGTGATCTAGTGGAAAATAGCAGTTTCGCGACCGCCAAAGCAAGTCATATATACGAGTTAAATGACTTGCATTGGCAGTCGAGGAAAGGGTCGTTGTTTGAGCGTCTTTTTCATCTATGACGTGGCTGTGCGAGTCGTTGAAAATATTATATTAACGGTCAATACTTTATGACTGATCACAATCAGTCATAGATATAAATCTTAATATAAAAAAAATATAGATTCAGATTGGCTGTCTGGCTTGACTGAATCTGACTAAATCTCAAATGAAACTCAAATGAAAACTCAAACTAGAATTCAAATGAGAATCAAATCAAACTAGAATTCATTGATTCATTGGGTTCAAATTACACAAAAAGGATTAAATCTTGAGTTCTGACCAATGTAAATCTTACAAGAAAAGTAACTAAGTTCTAGAATTTGGTTATGAAACGATGAACTAATAAACTATTTGATTAAACAGCAAAACGATAAACTCCCATGATGATGAACATAGCCCATACTTCAGAATGGTGTCCCTGCACATCAAAAATAAGTTTGGCCATCAGCTGATTAATGTGGGGAGGTCAGAATACTCAAGAAAATGCTTATAAAAAATATAACCATGCCATGCACATTATCAAAGCTTGAAAAGGAACAACCATATATAAATGGATTGCATGACCAAAGATACTGGTGTTTCAATCTAAAATCTACAATTCCAACATGATTCCTGATCCGCATGCTTCTGAATCTTGATAGACACGAATCCGACTTAGTACTAAAAAGAAGTATCAATTTTATTGGTGGATTTAGAACTACTCTAATTTGGTACTAAGGTCGTGTTTGGTATCCTGGATATCCCATCCTAGGTTGGGTTATCCAGTAAAAAAACTGTTAAAATGTGTTTGTCTCACTTTGCAATTCCAATCCTGGATAAGGATTACTAAACCTTCCTTGATTTTAGGAAGCTAAAAAAGTGAGGTTAAGGTATTCTTCCAAATACCTGGGATACTTGTATCCTCACCTGGGTTAGACAGTTATTTTGCTTTAAAATAAGCAATTGCCTAAGAAATAATTATTTATATTAACCTATTTCTATAGTCAAACAAACACAATTTAACCTAGCCCAATATTTGACAGAATTTTAGACAAACACCATTAAATCTAACCATTAACAAGGTTATCATAAATTAAATTAAGGTAAACCTTTCCAGCATATGTTATCCCGTTTCCAAGCTCCCAAACAGACCCTAAGTGACTATGTTACTATACTCTACTACTACTACTTCAGTGTAGATTTATAAAGATAAAATGTTCAAATTTACAACCATTACTGATGGAAAAACATTCTATTCCCAGTGTTTGAAAGTTGCTCACACCCGAAAACTGAGGGAAACTGGAAAAAAAAAACAGAGAGATTTGGGAAACTTTTGTCTTACCACATTCCCAAAACCGAAAAAATGAAACATCAATGAATCATATTTATGGTAATGATAGAAAGACGTACTTATGAAGTAATTTTCATGTGAATAAATTGAAAGACGTACTTGGTAAAGCAGGACACCAGTAACTTCAAACAAAAACAAAAAACAAAAATGAATAAATCATATTCCAGTACGCAAACAAACGTCAATCTCTTTATCTGCCTCTGTCCAACAGCGGCACAAAGAAAGTATACGAAACGTAACTAGTTCATTAAGTCTTGTTCTTGACATATCTCGAGCACAAGATACAAAATGGAGGATAAAAAGTGCAAAGTTGTGAAGATTAGTAATTAATCATATCATAAATTCCTCATGGCCAAAGTTAGGGCTTGGCGGCGTGGCCAAGGCTAGGTTTTGGCGACGTGGCCAAAGTTAGAGCTTGGCGGCATGGCCAAGGCTAGGATTTGGCGTCGTGGCCAAAGTTAGGGCTTCGCGGCGTGGCCAAGGCTAGGATTTGGCGTCGTTGCCAAAATTAGGGCTTGGCAGCGTGGCCAAGGCTAGGATTTGGCATCGTGGCCAAAGTTAGGGCTTGGCGGGCGTGGCCAAGGATAGGATTTGGCTAGCTGATTTAGGGCTTGGCGGCATGGCCAAGGCTAGGATTTGGCGCCGTGGCCAAAGTTAGGGCTTGGAGGCGTGGCCAAGGCTAGGATTTGGCGTCGTGGCCAAAGTTAGGGCTTGGCGGCGTGGCCAAGGCTAGGATTTGGCGTAGTGGCCAAAGTTAGGGCTTGGAGGCGTGGCCAAGGCTAGGATTTGGTGCCGTGGACAAAGTTAGGGCTTGGAGGCATGGCCAAGGCTAGGGTTTGGAGACGTGGCCAAAGTTAGGGCTTGGCGGCATGGCCAAGGCTAAAGTGGCTTGTGGCATGTTGTGGACTATGACCAAAAAGTCTTTGTTTCAATCACGAAATGCTAATTGGAGTCCGTTATGGCATTGGCCGCGAATAGAAAGTGGATTACCACGTAGTGGTGTCATTTGTGGCACATTGGCATGTTCTTTGCGGCAGTCGCATGTTGGTATGCCGATTTAATATGTTGTTTGCGGCAGGGCGCGTTTGGCTTGCCAGTTAGTATGGTGGCGCGGCAGGGTGCGTTTGGCCTTTAATGTATTGTGGAGAGTTTAGAGCAACTTGATTGGTCAAGAAAAGGGGACGGCCAAACATAAGGCGCGGCCACACCTCTAGTGCTTGTGGCGCATTTTAAAGTGACCTGATTGGTTGGTTGGAAGGAGAGGGGCCAGCCAAGGATGGGCGTGGATACACTTCTGGTGTGAGTGTGACGTCTTTAGAGGGACCTGATTGGTCGATGGAAACTGGGGTCAGCAGGTATGGGCCCAGCCACAACTCATGGGAGTGTGGAAGGTTTAAAGTGACCTGATTGGTCGACGAAGGAGTAAGGGCCGGTTAAGTAGCATGGGGCGTGGCCAAGTGGCGCCGGTTAGCCTATGGCATGGACACGCTCCCCTCATTGTTGCTCCTACTTCGCGGATATGTTTATTCTTTGCTTTCTGACTGAGTATTTTGTACAAGGGCCTTAACCTTGGTACTTGTAGGTCCGTGCTACTCTGCTGCGAGTGAACACAAATCCATCATGCCATACCAATATTAAGGGTTCTGCAAGGAAACATAAGCACAAAAAAGTACTCAACAGGCTCCGGCATTTGTGAGTAATGCAGCTAGGAGCTTATACACTCATAAGGCTCTATACTAGTGAACAGTTCATCCAGGAGCTTGAGTTTCGATATAATACGAATAGAGACATAGGTACTCGTCAGATTTTGATAGATTCTCCAAATTCCCTGCGGAATATAGACATATCAATGTCTACTACATATGATGCCGGGTCAGGTAGATAGACTTTTACAAATTTAGCCCTGAGCTAAAAACCACTATCAACATTAAGTCCCCTTCTTAGCTCGTAACAGTGGCATTGTTGCGAGGTAAGCATGAGATGGTGACATACAAGGATAAAAATCAAAAGTGCAATTCATGAAGAGATTGCCAGGGAGAATTTGGCTAAACTTTGGCAGGAGGCATGAGGAATCCGTGATCCTTGTATTTGCGACTTTGCGTAACTCCGGCTTTGCCATAGGGTCTTTGAGGCGCGAGATGGCGCTGCAACTTGGTCCGCGAATCGGTGGATGGCGCTAGGCCAGCTGGTCACGAAACATATGGAGATGGCGCTTGGCTTCGGTCCATGGAATGGTGGAAATCGGCTTCAGTCCGTGGAATGGTGGAAACTGCTGGTGGGAATGGTGAAAATTGGCTTCAGTCCATGGGATGGTGGAAACTGGCTTTAGTCCATGGAATGGTGGAAACTGGCTTGATTCGTGGAATGGTGGAAATGGATTCGATCAGTGGAATGGTGGAAATGGCACTTGGAAGGCTTGCTGGTTGGATCACGGAATCTTTGGAGCGTTGGCGCTAACTTAACCATAGAGTGCTTGGAGCCATGGAGAGTTGGCTTGACCACGGAGTCTTTGGAGCCATGGAGAGTTGGCTTGACCATGGAGTCTTGTAGCCATGGAGCGTTGTAGGTTGAGCGACTGGTGTTCTTCGTGCGGCGCTCTTTTGTTCATCATAGAGCGGAGATATTGGCACACTACTTGTTCGGCTATGGAGCATGAGTGTGGTGCGCCTAGTTATCTATTCCAGTTCATGGAGCAATAATGAATCCTTATTCTGTTCAAACTCTAGAAACTGCGTTCATATGAAAAGGGGTATCTACCCTCTTCTGTTTTTGTTGTTCATCCGGCTCTGTGCTTTCATCTGCAGTATCTGGCTCCTCTTCTTCATTATTTAGCGGTGGTAGAGCGAGCATTAATGGCAATCAAATCAATCTCCAATAGTTATAATCAACATCAAGGCAAGCCAGAGAACTCAAGGTAAGTGCTCTCGCATGTATCCACCCAACAAGGTACCATCGATCTTCTCGAGAATGTGTAATAAGGTTCGACTCCGGAAGAACGAGTATCTAACCTCTCCATTGAATTTCAAAAGTTACCAAAATCCATTGCGCTCTTGGGATGGATGGATGAAATAATGTCAGGTCTAATCTTGGAGATTGTGGTTGCGTTGTTGGTTTATCCTTGACTTTAGGTTATTTGGTACCTAGACTTTCTGATTGCGATGATGATATGCTGTGGATGCTTGTATGTTCGAAATCTTCCGGAGCCATTGGGTGAAATAAATGAGTTGAGAGATGTTTCGTTGCCGATGTGTTGCTATCAAGTCTTTAAGGACTTCGTTCCAAGCGACATCCTTTGAACCATCTTCTGAATTTTGGACTATTGCATGGAACGGGATGCGGTGAGCAGTCCTTAGTTATACTTATGTTAGATCCGATGGCGTGGCCGGATATGTGAATTTATCTATGTGGCTTTCTTTTGGAGTCTTTGATGGTTGTCAGGATGGACTGCAATGAACATTCCCCAGTCGCACTTCTCTTTAGTTTCTGAAGTTGTTTTCTCCGAGCAAGCTTGGGATCCGCCGCGGCCTCATAAGGTGTTGCAGGCGCCTTCTATACAGAGAGGTGATGATATTCTTACGTTACACCCTTGAAGAGTAGATGACCTTGTCGTGGTTATGACCTTTTGGTTGACCGTGTCTTTTGAGCTTTGACAGTGAAGGGATTCCGTGTAGAGCCTCAGTCCCCAAGTGTGGTTTACATGATTCTTTCTAATATGGTTGGTGGGTTGACCATGATAAAGATATCGCCGTCTTGCATTCATACTGGTGACTTTGTAGTAATTGTTGCTATGGTGAAGCTTTGGCTGGTATCAACGAACGAGCGAGTAAACTGTCCACGACCACGAGCTTTTGGCGGTATGGATCAAAAGGTGGCCACGATTACAGACCCTGGCTGGCTGCGATCATGATCCTCGACAGGGGGAGTGTGGCGGCTACGGAACGATACTTGGCAGGAAGGCGTAGCGGTTACGACAAAATCCTTGGCAAGGAGGAGTGGAGGCTACATGGGAGAATGTTGCGACTTCGGGAGCGAACGTTGAAGCGGAGCGGATTCTGGAGAAAAACGTTGAAGAGGCTCCTTCTGAGTTGTGGCCATGTCCGTATGAGTTTTGGGAAGAACTTCCTGTCTCTCCATTAAATCGATAATGGTAATGGGAAGGTTGGTTTCTTCTGGCTCCTCCAGTCTCTCGTTCTGACAAAGAAGTGGTGACAGCTCTGGTGATGATTGGAGGCGGTAATGCTCGAAGAAATATTAGGAGTAGCGACGGCTCTGGCTCTTGTAATAGGCGTCATATCAGAGGGGATGCTTCTGGTGCCGCTGGTGTTAGTGGTATAGGATGTAACGCCATGGGACATGCTGACTGTTAGCTATAGGATGGTACATTGGTATTGGCCATTCCCTTTTTGCTCTTGTATAATACGTCCACATAATCTATTCGCTTAGGGTCTCTCCACGAAACTGAATTTTCAGGTTGCAAATTCGAGTTTATTGTGTGACGCAATCCTAGCCGCGAGAAGTCCCTAGTCGTCCTTTATTGTCTGTGTAACATCTTTATGCCGATCCGTGAAAAGACGGAGGATCTCCAGTCCCCGGGCGCAATTCCCCTGAATCTATCTTTTCTTGGACGATACGTTTCAGAGCATTGCATTCACTGGTAGGATGATTGACGAACCTGTGGTAATGGCAATACTTGGGATTTTCCATTTGTTCTTCAATTGGTAGGCGCCTAACATGAGGTAGTTTGATGGCATCGTCTTGAATCCACCCTTCCAGAAGTTCGATTACTTTCTCTATCGGGAACGGGAAGTTTGGAGCAGCATATCCAGTTTCTTGTTGTTGCACAGGAACCTTAGCCGCGACCTTATGGGGTGAAGCCATCTGATGCGCTAGTGCCATACGTTTGGGTTGTTGTTTCGCTGCTGGAGTTTTTTTGTCTTTCTTCCTTCATTAGCGATCGACTGGAGGTTGGATATTTTATTAGAAAGACGTCTGCTTTCCTGAATGTCTTTACGAGCTTCTTCATTCTAGAATGGTTCGGGTTGAAGAGTAAAGCTTATTGGAAATACTGCGGGTCATCTGGATCAAAAAGTGCTAACCACAATAAGAGGAAACTGCAACAGACCAGGAAGATATCCAACACACCCTTATCTATTTTTTTGTTTAAGACAACTACATCTAGTTGTGGTTCGGGTTTAGGCTCTATAAAAGGGTCTAGATAAAAGTTTTCATCTACCTGGATTTCCTCAAAGGCAGTATCCTGAATATCAGGTTCTAGAGTCTGGAAATACTCAATTAAGAAATTAGAAGCACATAATAATAACCTGAATAACTGGGGATCCTCTAAGTCAATCAGACTTGACTCACACAGTTGACCACAGTAGTGGTCATTCTTAAGCAAATGTGTCGACCCTAATCTCCTAAAGTAATTAGGTTTAGTCTCAAAACTTAATAATTGACACATCTGAAACTTATACGTTCCCACAATTGGAAGGAAGGTTTTTGGTGGGAAAACAAAGTCAATCGTGGTATCATAGCATGGGTTAACCACATCAACCAGAGGATGGGTTTCTAACAACTGAACTTCTTTATGGACACAACTAGGTTCATGAAAAAGTGTATGAAGATAATCTTTTAGAATGGTTGAGGCACATATGTCAAGTCCCAATTTAGGGACCTTTCTAAGAGTTAAAGCACATGGAGAATGATAATCACCCCCAAACTTAGAGTTTTGAGTGTCTCTAGAAAGACTAGTCACAACTTCCCAAATTTCAAGGTCATCTGATTCCTGAAAATGGTCAATTGATTCTTCTAAGTCAAGTTCATCCTCACTCATCTCTACAAGTTCATTTTCTTTATCTAAGATTATTGTTTCTGAATCGCTAGATTCAAAATAAACTCGTTCCTCTAAACCTTCGTTGGCTTCATGAAAAGGAAATACTATATCGTCTAAAACAGGGATATTTCTAGTCAAACCCTCGTCCTTTTGAATAGGTGAATTATTAAAATTATTTGGATTTGTACTAGAATTAACATTATCATTATAAAGCTCGTTGGGAGTAACAAATTCCTGATCACTATGCCTACATATTTCAGATTATTCATCAATACTATCCTCATCATAATCATCATTATATGAAAATGATCGAACTAACAAGTAGTGTTACCAATTCTAACCTCGTCATCTTGATTATGTGAATACAAATTATCCTTATTTTCAAGGGTGGTATTGGGAACACTATATTGGAATTTAAGACTATCTTGAGCAAATTTTTCCACAATCCTATTTGTACTCTCAGTAAATTACTTGAGGGACTCTTCTAGAGATATCTTAGTTGACTGCTCTACGGACTCTTTTGGAAGCAGAATATTATAAGTCTCTTTCATAAATAAGTGAAACTTCTATGTTGACTCATTGAAACTCTTGAGAGACTCTTCTAAAGAAATTGGAGGATCGTTTTGCTCGTAATACTGATGCACGTGTGGATAGTAATTGGGATCACCATGGTATGACCCATAACCTTCAAAAGATTGGCGTTCCCAACCACTATTCACACTATGGTCATAAAAAGAGTAATGTCCATGTTATTCAGTTGGATAATCATTGTATTGGCAAGTTATAATACCGGTTTGACATCCTAACTTTGCAAGGGAATTCTACACAAACACAAACAAGGCTGACTCGACCACAACAAACCTACGATTTCTAGCAAACAAAAAGCATGATGGCTCCACTTAGATTGTTTCTAGACCGGCTTCTAATCCTTCGAAAGGGAATTCGTTACAATCTGAGCAAACCCTCGGAATCAATCCGAGTTTAAGTAAGTTGAATAGAGGCGAGGGAAACTGCGTGGAGCTTTGATACCCAAGGCCTCACCGCATTACAAGGCGGCGCAGTCACGCATTCAACTTACATAAACCATCATGAACTTCGAAGTATGCTTAAAGAGTAACCAATATTTTTCGAATGACTTTCCTATTAAGATCGTTACCCTATCGGTCTCGTTGTAGTCAGTATTTTAAGCTTAGGTTCGCGTTTGGTATCGTTTTCCTAAGGCGGGCAAGAAGAGAACGGTGATGAAATCCGAACCCTTATCTTGTATGGCCAGTCCTTGCCCTTTCCTTGGAAATTAAAGCAGCCGTATTCAAGACCTCAACATATATGCATACAAAATCATCCAGTAAACCCGCTGACAGGGGATTCACGGGTGTTTAGAATTCTTTACCTCCCGTTCCAGACGGGGATGAACCGTTGAGGTCGACTCGGGCCACGACTCCTATGTCGTGTACAAACCTGAGGGGCCGAGACAGTATCGTAACTGTCGTCCTTCCCTGCAGCAGTTTTATTTAAATTAACCCTTCCCTAGGGTTTTAAAAATAATGTCCAAAGAAAGTCCCAAGAAAATAAAGTCCAAAAAGAATGTCCAAAAATAAAAGATTACAAAAATATAGCCCTAATTACAGTTTCTAAAAAAATAAAGAAAATAAAAAATATCTAATAAAAAATAAATTAACTATATACAAAAATATTCTTCTTTACTACTTTGGATTTTTTTTTTCCTTCTTTGGCTTCGCTTTACTTTTCAACACTTCTTATTTTTCTTTAGCGCAGCTCCAAGTCTGAAAGCAAACAGAAATACCAAAACGCATAACAAAGAACAAAAATAATAAAAATAAAAATAAAACCTAAAAACAAATCTATACACAAGTCCGCGTCGGCGGCGCCAAAAATTGATCGAATTTTAGATAGTGGTAAAGGTTGTCGTTCACTTGGACTTGTTGAAATTGATTTTAGGATTTAATAAAGAAAAATAATAAAAATAGAGAAAATATACAATTTATGTCACAAGATGAAGAAAGTTACTGGGACTCGGGATTCCACCAATTCTCACATTCATGCGGTTCATATATTAATTACGGACAATTAAAGCTCATAAAATAACAAACATCGACTCTAATTCTTTACCAAGGTAGATTTTATAAATAATTATATGTAATTCACAAGCATGACGCATCTAAAGTACCTAAGACTAATCATGCGACATCTAACGAATTCACAAATAATCAAGAAAAATCATAAATCAATTATAATAGTGCAAATAGTCATAAAGGAATTAAATAGAATTACCACATGGGTGCAAAACAGCTTCGTCCGTCGTCCCAGTGATGGATTCTAGCTCTGCATATTGGAAACACACTCAGAATAAATTTTCATTGCTCAAAAGTGTTTACAAGAGGTGAAAATGGAATAAATATTGAAAACCGGGTTTGTAACAATTATATTTGTTACAAACCAAACTGTTACAGAGAACGATATATATGATGTGTCGCTGGCACTGTTCCAAAACGACTGTCTTTTACGGTCAAATGTTCTTCGTGTTCTTGAGGTGCAGCAGCAGAAACGACTCTGCAACCTCTGGATTCTTCTCTGCAGCTTACCAATCACCTCTGTTTTCACCCCTAACTCTCCATCCCTTTCTACTCGACCCCAGCAACCTATTTATACACCTTTGGACCAAAAATAACTCCTCATTAATCCAAAAAATCTTCCCAATACTCGGCAGTCAATGAAAATATTCTCCGGATAATTTCCTTTCCTTTCTTGCTGCTTGCATTTGTAGATTCGTGCTCACTCACTCCAAACACAACACGGATTCGGTAAAGACTTGACCCAACACAAGCCAACCATTGAGAAACACGGGAAGGAGTAAAACAATCCCGTGAAACTCTCATGCCTCTGTTGTCTTCAACCCGATCAAACTAGCCCAATTTAATTCGAACAAAATCCCATACCATGCCTGTTAATCTCAGTCAAGCCTTCCCGTGCAATTACAGCTATTGAATCTCCTTCCAAAGACGCCCAAAATGCAAAACCTAAATTATGCCAGTGAAGAACAAAACTTTCCACCAAAAGTAAATTTCAAACGAATAAGAAAGGGTTTCCCCTTATCCAACAACTGGGGTGCGAGTAGTAAACATGGTGCCCCTTAGTAATTGAGTGCCCCTTATCCGGAGTATGGTTCCGTTTAGTAGTTGTCCTCCGGGGGTGTTCAGAGCAACTTTTCAAGCCGAATTTTCCAACAATCTTTATTTACAAAAAATACCTACAAACACACAAAACACCATAATAAGGACAAAAACGAGTACTAACAATATGAAACATTGAGGACAAATTAGACACATAAATGCGTCTATCACGATATAATACGAAGAGAGACATAGGTACTCGTCAGATTTTGATATATTCTCCAAATTCCCTGCGGAATATAGACATATCAATGTCTACTACATCTGATGCCGGGTCAGGTAGATAGACTTTTACAAATTTAGCCCTGAGCTAAAAACCACCATCAACACTATGACAGGATTAACTAAATCAGCACTTGTTGATATAGTAAAATTTTGCAAATGAAGTCTTATTCTAGAGACAGTAGAGAGAGGGTTGAGAGTTTTGCCCTGGAAGATGCATTCACATATTTCTTTCCAAATAATCCAACATCCTACCATCAGTGTCATCCTCCAATTATTTTGATCATTTATACCATTGAGTTGTGATGTAGAGAACCAAGTTATGATCCATTTTGACACTAGAGCAGTTATCTGCAACTTGATCAATGTTGATATTAAGACATCTCCATACAGTCCTGGCATGCCAACATTTGAGAAGGATATGAAAGAGAGTTTCTTCTGGGTGATTACAGATGCTGCAGTGACTATCAAAATTGATGTTGAACCTGACAATCTTATCTCTTGCTTGAATGATATCTTTTTAGACACTTCCATATAAAAAGTTTGATTTTGTGAGGCATCTTCATCTTCCAGAGGGTTTTCCAAATCTCTTTTGGTACTGTATTGAGAGAAGCTTGTTGTATGACATGATTTTCCACCAATTTATTGTATGCACTCTTGACAGTGAATAAACCATCCTTAGTAGGTCTCCATCTAATGATATACTTTTCATGAGCATTGGTTCTCATTCTCATTATTTTATCTACTACATCTGGAGAGAAAAGAGTGTGAAAAAGATTGATATTCCAATCAGCAGTATTAGGTATGGAAAGCTCTTGCACATGAACATAACTCAAGTGACTGGGACAAGAAGGAGAAGGCAAAGTATCCAAGTTAATGATCCATCTATCTTTCCATATTCTAGTCTTCTTTCCATTATTGACCTCCATACAAGTGTTTTGTTGCATAATTTTAAGACCAACTTCTACTCCTTTCCAGATCCAAGAAGAATGATTTTTCTCAGTACTAATATGAAGAAATTCCTCATTTTTAAAGTACTTAGCTTTCGAAATTTTAACACAGAGAAGATCACAATGAGTACATATTCTCCATGCAAGATTAGTTAGAAGTGCATGATTTAGCATTTCTAAGTTTCCGAAAGCAAGACCTCCAAATTCTTTTGGAATACATAAGTTATCCCAGGAGATAGGATTATTACCTCTATTAGCTTTGTAACCCCAAAAAAAATTCCTCTGCTGAAAATCTAACCTTTTAATGAACTTTTTAGGAATCTTGAAGGTACTCATTTGATACATTAGAACTGCATTTAAAACAGCTTTTACCATAGTGCCTCTTCCAGCCCGACACATTGTACTTCCTTGCTAGTTAGCAAGTCTCCTTTTAAAATAAGTATTTATTTCTTCAAATAAAGTAACTTTAGACTTACAAATTAGGAGTGGTGAGCCAAGGTATTTCTCCTCTCACTATCCATATTTTTAACACCAAGAATATTACTGAGAGTGTCACATATAGAAGGATCCAAATTATTGCTGAATAAGATGGAGGATTTTTCAAAATTAATGACTTGACCAGATTGAGAACTGAAATCTTCAATAGTTTTTATAAGATTAGTCACACTGGTTAAATTAGCATGGGTAAAAATAAGGCAATCATCTGCAAATAACAAATGATTTATAGGAGGTGCACCTCTGGCTGCTTTAATCCCAAGAATTTCTTTAGCTTGATGAGCTGCTGAGAGAGTTCTTGAGAACCATTCCATAGATAAAATGAATAAGTAAGGAGAAAAAGGGTCTCCTTGTCTTATTCCTCTTGAAAGAGTAAACTCTGCACATGGACACCCATTAAGAAGGACAGATAGAGAAGTAGTACTGATGCATTGTTGTATGAGTTGAATCCAGTCTTCACAAAATCCAAAAATCTGCATGACTTTAAGAATAAAACACCATTCTAACATGTCAAAGGCTTTTGACATGTCAACTTTAAGAGCTAGCCATCCACCCTCACCTTCTTTCTTTTTCATGGAGTGGATGAGTTCTTGAGCAATGATAGTGTTATCATTTATCAATCTACCAGCAACATATGCAGCTTGATAAGGAGACACTATTTTATCCATGAGTGGCTTCATCATGTTCACTAAAATTTTAGAGATGATCTTGTAGGATGTGTTACACAAGCTAATAGCCTGAATTCAGATGAAGTAGAAGGTTTTTTTGTTTTAGGAATAAGTGAGATGAGATATAAGTCTTATTGAGAGAAGAAGATATGTGTTTGGTACTGAAAAAATTCTTAACCATTTCACAAACATCCTCACCAACTAAACTCCATTGAGATTTATAAAAACCTGCTTGAAATCCTTCAGGTCCAGGTGCAGACTAATTATCCATGCTCTTCAGAGTACTATCGATTTCATCTGAAGATGGAATTTCCACAAGTCTTCTGTTTTCTTCCTCAGTAATAATTGTAGGCAGATGATTATAATACTTTTCTTCAATCCGAGGACTAGAAGATGTGTTGATATCTCTGAAATTTTCTATGAGAGGATTAGCTACTTGATCCCTTGAATGAACCCATACTCCATCTTTGTCTTTAAGAGAATCAATGTTGTTTCTTGCCCTTTTCCTTTTGGTTAAAGTATATAAATATTTGGTATTATTATCCATATCTTTAAGGAAATTATCTATGGATTTATGCTTGTTAAAATCATGCTGAATTTGGTGCCATTTATGAAGTTCTTCATTGATCAAAAAAGCTTTAGAAGTATTGTCTTGAGAAAAAGGCCGAGCTTGAATATCAGACAACTGCTTCTGAAGGGTATCAACCTTGAGATTAATATCACCAAAATGTTTTATGTTCCATTTTGCTAAAGCAATTCTTGTAAACTGTAACTTTTTGTGATTTTAAAAGCTTGAGAGCCTTGTACAAGTTTTCCCCAAGCCTTTGCAATTTCTACAAAGACATCTTTTATCATTTAACCAAGTCTCAAAAAAATTTAAAGGGTTTCCAAAGTTTTGGTTGATTATAATCATGATGAGCATTATGGGATAGTGATCACTCCCAACTTGGCGAGATGAAGTATTTTGATGAAGGAAAACAAGAATTCCACCCCTGCATTGCCTAAACCTAAATCTATTCTTGATCTTCTTTTTCCAGTTCCCAAATTATTACTGGTCCATGTGCGCTCATGTCCAATGAATCCAATATCTTCTAAACCAATATCCCGAAGAATAGCATTGACCCACCCATCACTTGAAGAAGAAGTAGAATTATGAAGACCAGTAAGATGAATGTTTAGATCACCAATAAGAACCATGGACTAGTAATATTCTTCCCTGGTTCTTCAATAAATTCCCATTGCTCTTTCTTTTTATTTCCTTTATTGAAGCCATACATACATGATAACAGCCACTCTGGTTGGCTTGGATCATCTTGGATAAGAAAATGAACCATATTATTTTCACAACTGAGAACTTCACATGAGAAACCATTCTTCCACATTATCACAATTCCACCAGATAAATCAACATAAGAAATGTATCTAGTGTTAGGGAAATGTAAGGGAGCAACAAGAGGTTTCATTTTATTTTCATCCAATTTAGTTTCACATAGGAAAATAATGTCAGGGTTTTGGGTTCTTATTAGGTCTTTTAAATGATCCCTAGTGGTGGTATTTCTAAGGCGTTGGACATTCCATGAGAGATCCTTCATTTTTGAAAATCTTTGATAGTGAAGAATTATAGATATGAGCAACACACTTAAGAAATTTTTTTGATGGGAATGAAAATGTTTTATGAATTTGAAATATGTTAAAACTAAAATAATCAAGAACCAGCTAACAGAGATTAATATTATGAACACTTTTAAGAAGACTTTAAGTGAAAGTTTTAGATATACCTGATTCTCCTTCTGTGCAGCTTCAGTTTGGTTATCTCTTGTTGTAGCTTTTTGAGAGGATTGGCAGTTTGTGATAAGATTAGAGGAGTTGCTAGTGGAGGTTCCTTCCTTATCATTCTTGTCTACAATTGAGTCTTATGAGAGTCTGTGTATTTTTCCAAGCTTAGTATCTTCACTTACATCAATTGTTCCAGTTTGCTTGAGGAGAAAATCCATGTTTATTGTTTGACCATCTTTGGGAGGAACAAACACAGTGTTCTTAACAAAAATTTTCTGATTGACTTTAGAAGCGGGGGCCAAACTAGTAGAAACTGTTGAAACTGTTTTCCTTATGTTATTTGTATTGCCAAAGAAGTAAGGTTTCTCATGTGCTTTAGCCAAAAAATTATTTGCTTCTTTGCAAGCAACTTTGCAATGCTTAATGACAAAGCACTCACTGCAAATACCTGGTGGTTGCCTTTCATAAAAAAATTTGATCCATCTGCTGACACTTGCATTAGTTATAGCCTTAACTCCTCTTCTTAAAGGATTAGTGAGGTCTATGTTGACACAAAACTTCACAGGAAATCCACCAACTGGTACTGCATCTTCTGGTTGGATCTTGATGACATCTCCCATTATACTGCCAATTTTTGTAACTGTTGTTACATTCATATGCTCTGGTAGTAAAAAACTTCAGTTGAATCCAGAAAAGTTGAAAACTACGATGCTTTTCAGTGTAGATCATATCAGGGATATAATCATGTACAACCAGCAGTTGCCTGTTGATACAAAAAGCGGAATTTTTGATAATTTGGTAGATTAGCATACGTACTTAAACACCAAGTATTGCACTATGATTGGTTTCACAATCTAACTCACAATAACAAAAATTATCCCCATATCTTTAGTGAAGGAGGATCCCCTCACACTTTTATTATCACACTATCTCACACGTTGGGCGTCATTTCGCGAATAAAAACCAAACCGTAATGGATTTGAAGCTAATATTTTGGGGATATGTCCCTCTTACCAAGTTGTACATGCCTACCAAAAATGAGTACATTCCGAAATATGAAACCTCACAATCTACCGGTCTTAATTTCGACGGCCAGAAACTTGTTGATTTTCAACGGCTCATTTTCAAAGTAGTAGATGGTGGTTTTATATGTCTCGGAATACGCTCATTTTTGGTATGTATATAGAACTTGGTAAGAGGAACATATACCCAAAATATTAACTTCAAATCCATTACGGTTTGGTTTTTGTTCACAAAAATAACGCTTTAATGTGTGAGATAGTGTGATAATAAAAGTGTGAGGGGATCCTCCTTATCTTTAGTTGTTATAATTCATTTGAAATACTATTAGGATATCTAAGTTTTGAATCGTTGATATTAGATTAACATGTGTATTTTATTTTTATTAATTACGCCCTATAAATCGTTCCAAGATGATGTGCAGTTTCAAATCTTACAAAACTGTTTCACTCTCTGTTTTTGCTCAGACATCTTTTTTTTTTCAAGCCTACTATGGGTATGTATCGGCATCAATGTCATTTTGGACGTTCTTCTTCTCGAGGTTACTTGCTTCTTTTCTATTGTGACAGTAAACATAAATCAACAAGCATAATTTTCACTTAGAGGAAACTCGTTTAACAAACTCAAATACATAATTTAACAAAAAATAATATAAGTCACTGTCCTAAGAGAAAAAGAATATAAAATGACATAATTGATGGGACATTGTTTATTTTTGTTTCGTTTTTTTTTTTTTTTTTGATTACCCTAGACTAGTGGTCCTAGAACTAACATCCAAACTCCTTAATTTGGAGTAATGTGGAAATTGTGACAATTACACAAATACCCTTAAAGGGTATATTTTAAGTTTTGTTATAGTTTTGGAATCCAACCTCCTCTGCAAGGTGGGAGGGAGTTTCATTACCAAAAAAAAGTACTAATTCATTTTCATTATCCACTTGATGGTTGGCGTTTAATAAAATGGACATTTCAATATAATACAGTGGTTCAAGATTCTGAACAATTGCTAACATTATCTTTTACTTAATGTGAGGAGCTTTGTAATACGCTGATAGAGTTGCCGGAAAGAACATCTGTCTGACTCCTTCTGCTTTTATAATCGGAAAAATTATACCCGATGCGCTCTGCCAATTGAAAAATGAATTATGCAATTTTTTCATCAGGAAAAAAATGTTAAGAGTTAATCAACTAGCCTAGTGAATTAAATAGAAAGTTAAATGCTTACCGAAATTAATCTAGCCCCAATCCACAACCGTTTGGGAGAAGGGAATGGCAGTAACAGACGACCAACACCATAAATTGCTACTGCAAAAAATGGCAAACCAAACTCAATGGACGTGGATTGAGACCAGAGAGTAATGCTACTGGTCCTGATGAGAAAACTCCTCCGAGACTTAAATAGTCAAAACAGGCTTCACGCATTTCAGTTCTGGCTTCATCAGGTGACACACAAAAGACCTTGTATAGTGCGCCTGCCAGAGTATTTATAGTTGATGCCACAGGCTGCATAGGAAACCCACATAAAGTTTAATGTGTGTATGGACAATGTTTTTGATAATTAGGCTTGTATCTAAAAGTGGACGCGTCATTTGGAAACAACTTACCTTGCGCATAGTGTAAAAGGATTCAAGATATCTGCATAGAGAAGGTGCGTCATTTAGGTTCAACAGAGGTTTGAGCAGATTACGTAGAAGAACAATATCAGATAAAGCCACAGTCATTCCCCCTCCAGTTAAAGGATGACGCATATTGAACGCATCCCCCATTAGTATGGCACCAGGAGTTGGATGTGGAAGAGCTGGCATGCTTTTGTTAGGCATTGTTCGTATGTTCCCCTTATCTATAGCTGCTATGAACGAATCATGCAGTTGTGATGGGATCTGATACAAAACATGTTTCCCGAATAACGAGTTCAGAAAATAGGAACTTGGAAGAAGTAATATGCACGTTGAATAAAAATCTTACCAGTTGAGATACTAACAAAGAGAAATACATACCTGAGGTGCCACCACTTTTTCAAATATTTGGCCATATCACCGTTAGAAAGAGATGGTACTTTTGTCCGGGGACATCAACCAAGAAACGCACTTCATAACTACTGATTTGATAGAACAAGATTGGTGAAGGATCAGCCAAAACAACATGTCCATGGTTTGGGTACGGAAGCTCACAGTTCTCCAAAATTAATCCAACGAAACAAGATGGCACATCCACCTGAACAAAATGATCAAGTACATCTAAGTTTGTGCTTGTATGTGATGCATAATAGAACAATAAACGTTACAATAAATGAGAGTTTTATGTTCCAACAACAATTGAAATCAAGTATAATATTCTTATGCAAGTAAGAATCCAAACAATAAGGCTCTTGTTTCGGCCCAGATTTGGTAAAATCTTAACCTTAGGGGTGCAGAGAGAACGGCGCAAGTTTGAAAAGCACCCATCACAGACAACCGTAAGAGGAGCATAAGCTTTCAGTTCTTCCCCGTTTTTGGTCTTGTATGTTATTCCTTTAACGGTCCCATTTTCTTCAAGCAACGAAGTAACAGTTCCTTGTTCCAACCGAACGCTGAATAGAATAATTAACACAATAAGTAAATGGACGACCAATAACATATGAACTAGATTTGGCTGGTAGATTAGCTAAAAAGTGTTGCAGTTAAAAAAAAGTGTTATCTATTTGTTAACACTAGTTCTCTCTCCTAGCATTTGCTCGCAGCCGGAATAGTAGCGAGATAGTTGCGTCCTAGCATTTGCTCGCAGCCGGAATAGTAGCGAGATAGTTGCGTTGAATGGTTCTGCGCAATCAAAATCACCTTTTCGCGGAATGGTTCATCGTATCTTGATTTATTTTTTGATCTGATGGCTGAGATCGTAACCTAAATGTACTTTTCGCAGAATAATTCAGCGCAGCTTCCTAAATCTACTTTTTGATGAATGATTCAGCTCATCTAGTATGCTAGATTAGAACTACCATAAAACTTAGGAGGTTGTCCTAGCTAACGTGGACTGCTAATCTAGCACACCATAGGACTAAGCCTAAGCAAAATCCAAGCTATAAATAGGGCACATCCTTACATAACGGTGAACTTACACATGTGACATTAAAAAAAGCAATATCAATGGATGCACTATTCAATGGAGTTCTAAATTTTAAGTTACCAAAAAGATATCTTCTATGTGCCAGGAATTAATGCCACTATAACATCAAAAGTTAGGCGAGGATAAGATTTTAAATTGGACTAAAACTTGCAGTCTTGGATGAAGTTGAGTAAAAGTATCATATTCAAGATTAGCCCATTCCCAAAAGATGCAGGTAGTAGTAGTAGTAGTACTCATCCAGAACAACTCAAACTCGATTGAAATTTTATTAGGTATAAAGTTGTATGATTAATTCGTCTATGAATCACGTGAAAACGCTTTAATCAGAAGTTAATTTGATAGAGATGTCAATTTTGAGAAAAGGGGAAAGTTTGAGTGTAGTAGTACTTTGGAAGTGTTGCAGCTTTTTCTCGCATCCGTTGAATGAAACGTCCATTGTGAAAGCTTCTTCCAGCCACATCCGCCTGAAACTCTTCTAAAGGATACGAGACTTTTGTATTCTTTCCATCTTTGAAAAGAGCATATCCAAAGACTCTTTGAGCATCAATCTCTTCCACACAATCTGCAAGACATGTCCACTTAATCATATGTACCATATCAAAAACTCGAAATTAACAAAACAATGAAACTAAAAGGATGGTTAACAAACAACAATCTTGTTGCATTACCTCCAAGACCCAGTTCAACTAATTTCAAGAACCCTCCAGGTTGGAGTAGTTCCCCAACAATCCTATCAGGTTCCGTTAGATCTCGCTCTATCACGTGTACCCGGCGCCCATCCTGCAGCAAAACACAACACATAAGTTGGCAACTAAAAATTCTCTAGATTATCAATTCCAAACCTCAGCTTATGAGGTAAACAAATGTGATTTTCATCTTGAAAAGTAAAAACAAAAACTAGGAAATCAGTGATTGAATCAAAGAAGCACCAAGAAATACTTTCTCAAAACCATTTCTACCAGAATCTGCTGCAAAAATTGAGCAAAAAATAGCAAATTCCAAACAATTGTAAATTCATGAAAACTAGAATCTTGTTGCAGAAATGGGAAACAACCCAAGAACTCAAAATTCAATTTCTTTTGTTGTGCTCAATAATGGGTCACAATAAGAATCGGTTGAAAAGCAATATATGAAGATCATAAATCAAAATATTCACCTTTCCAAGAGTATAAGCAAGAGCAGCACCAGCAACACCAGCACCCACAATTATAACATCAGTCTCTTCTTTGCTCTTAGACTTGAATTCTCCATTGTTCTCACCAACAGAATTCTTGATGCATTCATTTTCCATGACCGTTACTACTTTGTTCTTCTTGATATCATTCTTTTGCGAACTAGAATAGTAAAATATGAAGAAACCCACCAAAAATGCAAAGATTCCTCCTAAGATACACTCAATCATCTCTAAATAATTAAGCTAACGAGAAAAGAAATAAAATAGATTACTGTTTATATTTTTTCCGTTGTGGTTGTGATAATACAAATACTTCTCTTCTCAGTTGAAACCTTTTTTTCACGCTCATGTGCTCTCTTTATAGACGTTACTGTCCTATATGTAACGGCTTGGGCCGCTTGGCAGGGGGAGGCTGAGATCAACATCAAGCTAACCAATCTTTATGATGATGACTGTCAGCTTAGTTTACCGCGTTGGGAAATGCCAGGTCGGTGACCGTCGGTCAACCAGGAAATTACTACTAGTGGCAATGTTTTTGGCAACTCATGAAACATGTAGTTGGAGGACAATACCAATCTGCCATGTAGCCAAACCTGATCTCTAATTCCAAATCCATTGGTTTAGTCATTTCGAGTATTAAGGACAAAATTAGAGATCTTTGATTATGTTCGTATTGTGATTAAGTCAGTAAACAGGGAGTCCCATCTGTGGTCATAATTTTCACATCATAAGAAATTTTATAGACCATGAGAAAGAAAAAAAAAAATCTACAAGGAAGAAAAAAAGATTGTACGCACAGACCGTCCAAACTAGGAAGAAGCCATATCAGCGTGGCAGCTTCATAATCTCATATTATCATGTGGTCAGAGGCATATCTTCTAGGGACCTTAACTTTTTTGCTGCATTGAATATCCATGTGTTGAGCCACGTATCCAAACAAAATAATTAAAAACGATTTGTTGGGGAATTGGGACTTTTGTATTTAAGAAATTTGCTCGACTGGCGGGGAGATTGGTTGTTTGACTAGACAGTGATTACGTTGCATAAGTGCAGGTGCAACTTTGTAACCACTTCGAATTGCAACTGGAACAAACATAGCAGTAATGATTAGTAGTCTTATGGGTAAAGGCAAATTGGCAAGCTTGCATCAACATAGTCTTGGTTGTCTGATGTCTCTAGTTTGATCCTGTCAACAGATGCACTAGTGTTAGAGAGAAAAATCTTTATGGAGAGTAAAAAGGAGATTCGGGTAAAGCAAAAACTTACACTCGCCTCACTAGCTAGAGTCGGTTTAAACAAAAAAATCTTGAGTAGGCAAACAATTTAAATAGGGGTGAGCATTTGTCCCGCAATCCGCGGATTTAATCGGGACCAACCGTTCATTTGCGGATGGATACCCAGACCAGATTCGTTAATGGTTTGGATGCGAGATGGAATTTTGAAATCTAACAGACAACGGATCGGTCCGGATGCAACCATGAAAATCCGTTGGGCATCCATGCTCCGTTAAATTAAAGGGCGTTTATATGGATTACAGAAAATCATGGATCATTTAGGAATTTTTAAGATGTTTGCTTGGGGTGTTGTACATGGCATTTTTATACTTGTCTAAATATATATGATATGTAGGATTTATAAGGTGTCATTTGTGTTTTATTTTCTTTACTCAAAGATAAATTTTAACTAAAACAAATCCATTGGATTATCCTCGCATCCAATCCTGTCCATCCGTCATCCATTGGATACAAATCCGTTGGATATGGATTGGATGCAGATGCCAAAATTAAAATCCGTAGGGCAATGGATTGGATGCGGATGAGGCGAAAACTGGTCCATACCGGCCCATGCTCACCCCTATTTAAACACAATGATCAAAATGAAAGAAATTACACTAACCGGGCTTTATTCAATTAAAACATAATAGCCCTCAAGACCACAAGCCTAAAGGTATTCAAAACTGTTGGCCCGGGCTTGAAATTTTTTCCAGTCCCCTAGAGGTCCGGCCCTGAATTAACGCAACAAGAACGTTAACATAGCAGCACCAAGGAGCAAACTAAGAAAACAACACAACTGCGCTGAAGCGTATGTGGTTCTATCAAAACAGGCGACCAGATTCTACGCTAGCTAGATTCAAGATCGTGGACTGACCGGTCTAGGGCATTCAAAATAACAAGTGCAGTCGT